>KZ063679.1:21479-43409 GCA_002091835.1 Anopheles maculatus
AATTCATCGAAGCCGAGCTTCTTTATGAAAAGAAAAGTGTATCCCGCGAACGTCGGTTAAACACAGCACACCGAACAACACCACCGAACGGCGTTCTGTGATGACCATGTTGTGCGACGGATCGGATCACATTCCTCAGGACAGCGATGTGTGGCATCGTGGCTCGGTCCCAGTGTAGTTTTTATAATAAAATATAGTCAGTCGTAACAGCAACTCCGTGTTATCAACATGTAAGAAAAAGAAAGAAACAAGACAACATCCTTCTTAACTCCCTGATTATGCCGGAACGCTCGGATGTGCAACGGATAAGTGGCGGAAAACAACGATGCATTGGATCGGTACCAGGCGGATGATTCAATCGACATCACTGGCAGCAAGCAGGCATTCATCGCCGGTGCCAATATCAGTGCCGATACTCATCCGTTGAATCGAAGGCGACACAGGTGTCCACGATTACGGTGAAGGAAGCCGAACAATCCGGATTGATTTGCAAAGTTCTCCCAGTGGAGGAGACGCTGCAATCGCCGTGCACCTTTATAAAGTGGCGGTCAACACGGCGAACGAAGTTTCTCTAAATGAGGAGCTTCCCTCCCCCTGAAATGAATGAACAAAATTAAGCCTGAAAGGCTGTTCTAAATTTGTAGCGTACACCCGATTGGTTGTAACCAGTACACGACTAGTTGTCATAAACTAACAAGGCGAAGGCGCTATGCGCTATTGAAGAAATAGAGAATAAAATAGTCAGTAAGATTCTAACTACCAAGTGTTAAGCCTGAAAGGCTGTTCTAAATTTGTAGCGTACACCCGATTGGTTGTAACCAGTACACGACTAGTTGTCATAAACTAACAAGGCGAAGGCGCTATGCGCCATTGAAGAAATAGAGAATAAAATAGTCAGTAAGATTCTAACTACCAAGTGGTCAACATCATTACGCCTATCGACCGGAAACGAGAATAAGAAAGAATCCCTAAACTGGTGACCCCGACGTGATTCGAGCAGTGCAGTGCCTTGAGAAATTTTTCAACGTTTTTTATTTGGATATGACTACTCCACCGACCGAATGCAAGGAAGAAAGACAGGAGATGACGGCGGCAGTTTCGCGAATGTGGTGCCCGCCGTTCGACGGAGAAGACGTAGAGACGTGGTTCGTGTGTCTCGAGGCTGCATTTTGCATGAACGCGGTTAAAATCGATAAGCACATGTTTAGCGCGGTCATCGTAGCGCTGGGTACCCAAGCCAAACACTTTCATTCCGCCATCGCGATGTGCAACTCAACGACAACCAGTGACAAGTACCTGATTATGAAAAAGGCGGTCATCGATCATTTTAAGCCTTCCGAAAATCAAAGGTTAACTAGTTTACTATCCGGCGTCTCACTGGGTGATCAAAAGCCGAGCCAACTGTTATCGCAGATGCGCCGAATGGGTGGCGATCGTTGTTCCGACGCGGTTCTTTCGAACATTTGGCTTCGAGCACTCACACCAACGGTTCGGTCAATTATCGCAGCGATTCCTTCAGCCTCTTTAGACGAACAAGCTACTGTAGCCGAC
Source organism: Anopheles maculatus (assembly GCA_002091835.1). Lineage (NCBI taxonomy): Eukaryota > Metazoa > Arthropoda > Insecta > Diptera > Culicidae > Anopheles > Anopheles maculatus. Next base: position 23,031 of record KZ063679.1, read on the forward strand.
AAGATTATGGAAGTGCCAAATGGTGAAGTGTCTGCAATTCGCACAGGATCCACGGAAAACTGTCCTTCACAGGAATCCAAAATCACCGCGTTAGAATGCAAAATTGAATCGCTTACACAGCGCCTGGATGAGGTGCTTTCAGTTCATCGACCCGGATCATATGATCGACGATCGAGACAGCGTTCGAGAACGAGAGAGACCTGGGCCCAACGCTCATCAACTCCAGCTCGCCAAAAGTCACCGCGCCGATGGATATGCTGGTTCCATTATCGCTACGGCAACAAAGCTGAGAGATGCGAGAAAGATCACCCGAGCGACCTTAATACTCAGTGTATTTTTTTCGACGAGCAGATGCCACTACGCCCAAAAAAATAGTACGTTTCTCATTGCCGCCACGATATATTCCGTCTCCCACGTCAAATTTCTCTCCAGCATCCAATCACTCACTGAGCAACGCACCACATCCTAAAACACTCAGGTTCACTCACGCTCACTCATCTAATTCACCACATCTCCTCTTAGAACCCACCACTCAACAAGAGCATACACCTATAATTGCACCACGCAAAACAAGTACGCAAGAGCACACTAACACCACCTCATCACACATATGCCGCATACACATCACCGATAACGTGTCTCATCACCGATTTTTAATCGACACTGGGGCCGAAATATCCGTATTGCCGCCAAACACAAAAGAAAGACTAACACCTACACCAGCGCGAAACCTGATCGCTGCAAATGGTACAAAGATAGCCACATATGGTCAAAAAACACTACACGTGGATTTAGGTTTGCAAAGAAAATATTCATGGTCTTTCATTTTAGCTGACGTTAGTACACCTATAATCGGCGCAGATTTCCTCAAACACTTTGATTTGCTGGTTGATTCGAAGAGGAAAAGGTTGATAGACAATACGAAAAAACTGGAAATTCAAAGCACAAATGGGTGTAACAGGACCACTATTTCCACCATATGTATCACCAAACCATTCGCCTCTGTAGTCGCCACAAGGTCTCCATTTACCGTTTGATTTTTTAACCATATGCAGCGGACTAGCCCAGCTGCTTTTAGACGGTTGACAAATACCCTGCTCGGTCATATACCGAAACTCAGCTTTGGCTTCTTGTAATTTGTCTAACGGCAATCTTCTCGGCTGACAAAAGATAGGTGGGCCAGTCGTAAGTATTTGATGTTCAACTGCTTTCGTGGGCTTGTGCTGTGTGTTTAGCGTTGTTAGGTCTTTGTATCGTTCTACTATATCGGCGAATGGTTTGGTGATACATATGGTGGAAATAGTGGTCCTGTTACACCCATTTGTGCTTTGAATTTCCAGTTTTTTCGTATTGTCTATCAACCTTTTCCTCTTCGAATCAACCAGCAAATCAAAGTGTTTGAGGAAATCTGCGCCGATTATAGGTGTACTAACGTCAGCTAAAATGAAAGACCATGAATATTTTCTTTGCAAACCTAAATCCACGTGTAGTGTTTTTTGACCATATGTGGCTATCTTTGTACCATTTGCAGCGATCAGGTTTCGCGCTGGTGTAGGTGTTAGTCTTTCTTTTGTGTTTGGCGGCAATACGGATATTTCGGCCCCAGTGTCGATTAAAAATCGGTGATGAGACACGTTATCGGTGATGTGTATGCGGCATATGTGTGATGAGGTGGTGTTAGTGTGCTCTTGCGTACTTGTTTTGCGTGGTGCAATTATAGGTGTATGCTCTTGTTGAGTGGTGGGTTCTAAGAGGAGATGTGGTGAATTAGATGAGTGAGCGTGAGTGAACCTGAGTGTTTTAGGATGTGGTGCGTTGCTCAGTGAGTGATTGGATGCTGGAGAGAAATTTGACGTGGGAGACGGAATATATCGTGGCGGCAATGAGAAACGTACTATTTTTTTGGGCGTAGTGGCATCTGCTCGTCGAAAAAAATACACTGAGTATTAAGGTCGCTCGGGTGATCTTTCTCGCATCTCTCAGCTTTGTTGCCGTAGCGATAATGGAACCAGCATATCCATCGGCGCGGTGACTTTTGGCGAGCTGGAGTTGATGAGCGTTGGGCCCAGGTCTCTCTCGTTCTCGAACGCTGTCTCGATCGTCGATCATATGATCCGGGTCGATGAACTGAAAGCACCTCATCCAGGCGCTGTGTAAGCGATTCAATTTTGCATTCTAACGCGGTGATTTTGGATTCCTGTGAAGGACAGTTTTCCGTGGATCCTGTGCGAATTGCAGACACTTCACCATTTGGCACTTCCATAATCTTGTCGGCTACAGTAGCTTGTTCGTCTAAAGAGGCTGAAGGAATCGCTGCGATAATTGACCGAACCGTTGGTGTGAGTGCTCGAAGCCAAATGTTCGAAAGAACCGCGTCGGAACAACGATCGCCACCCATTCGGCGCATCTGCGATAACAGTTGGCTCGGCTTTTGATCACCCAGTGAGACGCCGGATAGTAAACTAGTTAACCTTTGATTTTCGGAAGGCTTAAAATGATCGATGACCGCCTTTTTCATAATCAGGTACTTGTCACTGGTTGTCGTTGAGTTGCACATCGCGATGGCGGAATGAAAGTGTTTGGCTTGGGTACCCAGCGCTACGATGACCGCGCTAAACATGTGCCTATCGATTTTAACCGCGTTCATGCAAAATGCAGCCTCGAGACACACGAACCACGTCTCTACGTCTTCTACGGCCACGTGATGAGGATGCCGGACTCATGCCCTGCCAGGAAAGTGCTCGTCAGCGACCCGTTCGGCACGAGGCGCAGAGGAGCCCAGCGAGCTCGTTGGCTGGATCAAGTGGAGTCTAACCTGAGGGATATCGGATGCAGCCGGGGATGGCCACGTGATGAGGATGCCGGACTCATGCCCTGCCAGGAAAGTGCTCGTCAGCGACCCGTTCGGCACGAGGCGCAGAGGAGCCCAGCGAGCTCGTTGGCTGGATCAAGTGGAGTCTAACCTGAGGGATATCGGATGCAGCCGGGGATGGAGGAGGGCAGCCATGGACCGAGTTTCCTGGAAACGGATTGGACACCAGGCCATGTCTATTAGACGTGCTCCCTAGGAGCAGGCCACAAAAGAAGAAGAAGATTACTAGTAATACTATACTAAAACAATTCTTATAGTTATAATATAACTCTCTTTCTTGGCCTAACGACCTCTTAAGGTCATGCCTGCCATTTCTGGCTTACTAGAATAATTGATACCGCATAGTTGGTTAGTCAATCCTCACTATGGGGGAACGGCCCAGATGAGACTTGAACCCCGGTCCTGCCGTGTGAAGACCGGCACCGCTGTCGCAATACCACCGGGCCGGCCCTGGTGATATAATATAAGCTACCGGAATTTTTGGGCTTTTTAATTCTAATATGTTTTCCGTCGATCGACCCTATCGCGTGCGGAAACTGCCACATCGACTCAAACTGCTCAGAAATTTGATGCCACTCATGTTCGTTTTGTGGAAGCTGAAAGTAATTAAATATTCAATTAATTACTTTTTCATCTATTGCCTTAATTTTTATATGAATAATATTCTTTATAAAAATACTTTCAATTAAAATAACGACGAAATAATTCATAAAACAAAATTTTTCTGTGCTAGAATATAGCTTCCAAAAATCTAATTCATTCCTTTAATGTTTTGCAGCTTCGAACTCGTCCTACAGTCACATTTCCGGTGCAACCTTCATCTCCTAGTCAAATAAGCCAACCAAGGAGCACGCCCTCGCCAGTCCATGGACCATCTAGAATCCCAAGATTAACCCCTATTCAACTGCCTGCAATACATACGTCTCCAGTCGCAGGACCGTCACGGATTATACGTACATCTCCTTCTCCGGAAATATTGTATGATCCGACAACATCTCCAGTTCCGTTACCTTCAGCGACAACGGAACATGTACAAGGTACCTCGTTAACAGCCCAGAAAATGTCTCCAACTCAACGATCGTCGAGAATAGTTACAACAAGGCAATCTCGAAATGCACGTCAAAATGTTTTGAATGAACAAATAAGTGCATGCCTTGATATCCTGTCGAGAGTAACACGGACCATAGAGGAACGGCAGCACTATGCACGATCTCTCGACTCCCTAGCGCAAAAATTAATGCGTAAAAAACCCGAGGACCAGACACATATAGAAACTGCTATCCTCAATGTTATTGAGCCATTTCAGGATGCTGAATGATTATTTTTTTCTTTGTACTTGTATTAATTAGTTTTCCTTTTTTTTTTCTTTTTTTTACTACTATTGTGACCCAAGAGTTCAACAAGCACAGATGTTTCATGTTCTTAAGCTCTCAATACTAACGGAAATGTGAACTCACTATTGATTTTATCGGACATTGTTTATGCTCAAATTTATTAAAAATTAAGGCATAGTGTTGATTATATTCTGTTGGATAAGTTTTGATAGTTTATGAATTTATTCTCTTGATAACTTGTTATTAATATTACTATTTGTTTAATTATGAATCGAATTATGAATTACGATGTTACTATGACAAACTGTGATTAATTGTGATGATGAAAATAAAATGAACTGTTATATACGAGGGCTGACAATAAAGTAAGGTCTCCAACGCTGCAACTTCGCCGGATCACGCGCTAGGCGAAATCTGGCAACACCGCCGTGTTCCTTGGTTCCCCCACTACCACTTTGCTGCTGGGTGAGGCTTCCCCGACCGCTCAGTCTTGGCTGAGCAGCCGTCAACGATGGAGGTACCCCTCGCGTCAGCGTCCAAGTGCGAATTGCGTTCTGTAATACGTTTTTTGAGTGCGAAAAAGGTGACACCTATTGAAATCCATCGTCAACTAGTTGAAGTTTACGGGGAAAAGTGTATGGACATAAAAAAAAGTGCGGAATCGGCGCTGTGAGCGCGTGGTGGAGCTGTGTGCAGTATTGGCGCTGTGTGCGCGTGGTTTAGCTGTGTGCAGTACTGGCGCTGTGTGCGCGTGGTTTAGTTGGGTGCAGTACTGGCGCTGTGTGCGCGTGGTTTAGCTGTGTGCGGTATAGGTGTTGTGTCCGCGTGGTAGAGCTGTATGCGGAATCGGCGCTGTGTGCGCGTGGTTTAGCTGTGTGCGGATTCGGCGCTGTGTGCGCGTGGTAGAGCTGTGTGCGGAATCGGCGCTGTGTGCGCGTGGTGGAGCTGTGTGCGGTATAGGCGTTGTGTGCGCGTGGTAGAGCTGTGTGCGCGTGGTAGAGCTGTGTGCGGAATCGGCGCTGTGTGAGCGTGGTTTACCTGTGTGCGGTATACGCGGAATTTTTGAGCGCTGTGTGCGCGTGGTGGAGCTGTGTGCTAAGCAGTCGTGAAAGAGACGATGGAAAAATTAGTGGAGGAGTATACACGCACCGGATTAGTGCGAAAGTGCGAAGACGCCGGATTAGCGACAACGGGTACGAAGGAAGACCTTGCGAAGCGCTTAATGGAGGCAGGGTTGGAAAGCACGAGGAAGGATCTTGAGCAAGATCTCTTGCATTCCACCGGATACCATGACGCGGAGAACATTCCAGTAGAAAGCAACGATATGCCGAAAATGGAATACCTCCAGCCGTACTCGTTCCGTGATATAGAAGACGGGATCGAGCCGTACGGTGGTGATCTGTCACGGGATATTAACGAGTGGTTTCGAGAATTCGAAGGCATTTCGAAAATGGCACGGTGGACCCAAGAGCAGATGTGGGTTATGTGCCGACGGAAGATGGTGGGTGTAGCGCGCAGTTTCTTGGCCACACAGAAGAACCTGTTGACCTACCAAGCACTACGAGCCGGTCTTATTCGGGAGTTTGGCACTATCGTTCGCGCCAGCGATGTGCACCAGCGGCTTACTGCCCGAGTTAAAAAACGGGACGAATCGTGTCTTGAATACGTCTATGAGATGCAGCGAATCGCACGAGATGCCGAAATAGACGAAGGTAGCTTAGTGGAATACATCGTGGACGGTGTATCTGATGATTCAAAAGTGCGTGCCTCACTTTATCGAGCGCACACGCTTAACGAATTGAAATCAGAACTAATGTACATGGAACGAGCAGAAAAGAAAAACGTAGTAAAAAAAAGTGTTGGACAAAAGGAACACAGGGCAGTAGCAGGAGTGCGCAAGTGTTACGGGTGTGGCAATATTGGACACGAAGCTCGAGACTGTTATAAACAAAAAAGATGTTGTTCGTAGCTATAGGGGGGTTTAAGTATGAAGATGCTTATCGGAGTGAGGTTGGACGCTAACTAATTTATTACTTCCTATTTGGTACAATTCTCTTACTTGCTATAATAATTCCTAATTATGGTACCGTTCCCAAGTCACAAAAAAAACTGTTATACTAAACATTCCGACCACCTAAAATACTTATTTTACTACCAATGACTTCATTGTTCGTTCATAGAGTTCGTTACTTAAATTATGTTTTTTTACTACTTAAAATTTCAACCGGTAATTCATATTAACATTTCATTATTTCTGGTATTGCTCAAACATGATCTCTTGCAATCACTATTTCGAAATTCCCTCTCGCAGTTCTTCCTTTCAATTCTTCTATCTGATTACAATTCATTCTCGCAACCCTGATTCCTCTATCTGGTGCTCTACAGGTAATACGCTTATTTTCACAACTGGCCGTTTCACATTTATAGCCATAGCGGTTCGCAACGTCACAACTCGCACGATGCCATCCTTGCCTGGATGAATTTCCGTGATGCGTGCAAGTGGCCACTTCATCGGGGGAATGTTGTCTTCGTGCAACACTACCAACATTCCAGGTTTGAGCGGGGTCGCGGACTTCTTCCATTTGGTACTAGCTTGTAGTTGCTGCAGGTACTCTCTATTCCAACGCGACCAGAAGTGTTGAAGCCTTTGTTGCGTCACACGCCAGTGGTTCAATCGATTTTCCGGTATTTCCTTCAGGTCGATTTCTGAAATGTATTGTAAATGAGAACCAATTAGAAAATGACCTGGAGTTCCTCAAATATGGTTTTTATTTTTTCGCCCAAGCTTCCAGGAATGGTCATTTTGTATGATGAAGCGTTATTCGTTTAATTGGATATTGGTGTGTTTATGTTTGGTCAACTGACGTTGCAGGATTATTAGTTAAATCAAGAAATAATAACTCTTAGTATAACTTGGCGGCCCGGTGGTGATGCGACAGCGGCGCCGGTCTTCACACGTCAGGACCGGGGTTCAAGTCTCATCTGGGCCGTTCCCCCCTAGTGAGGATTGACTAACCAACTATGCGGTATCAATTAGTCTAGTAAGCCAGAAATGGCAGGCATGACCTTAAGAGGTCGTTAGGCCAAGAAAGAAGAAGAAGTAAAAAAAAAGTGTTGGACAAAAGGAACACAGGGCAGTAGCTACTTGCTATAATTGTTACTGGTGTGGCAATATTGGACACGAAGCTCGAGACTGTTATAAACAAAAAAGATGTTTTGAATGCGGTAGCTTTGGTCACCGTTCCCAAGAGTGTTCCAAGAAAACGCGATCGGTAGTGGCTGCACGTGCTACGGGTTCCAACACACGGGAAGGAACACGAGAAAAATGTTTTAAGTGTGGTATCGAGGGGCATTTCGCAAGAAACTGTAACAGAGACAGCTACAATGTGATGGGTGGTCAAGTCAGAGTGAAAGGTAAAGAACTATCAACAAAGGAAGTGAATATTTGTGGAAAACAATACGTTGCTCTGATAGACACGGGGAGCGAGGTGTCTCTAATGCGCAGTGATGTGTTTAGCGAACTCCCGTCCCGGTACCAGGTATGGAATCGGTCAAACCATACACTAAGGGGACTAGGCGGAGTTCCACAGAATGGGTTCAGAGACACGACAGTTGAGGCGGGAATGGACAATCACTTTTACCAGGTGCAGTGGATTGTGGTACCGTTGGAATCGATCAGAACACCTCTTATTCTGGGCATGGACTTTTTGTGTTCCGTTAAATACAACCTCAGCAACAATACGATCCAAATCGAACCGCAGCAAAACATCCGGCAATCGGGTGATGAAAATATTGGAAGTGAAGTGATGAACACCTGGTCTGATAGTGAAACAAACGAACCGCTTGTTCCGCCTCAATTTCGCCACGCGATCGAGACAATGATACGCGAGTACAATCAAAACAGTGTCAGTGCCTTCCAGAAAGAAGCGTGTCCAGTCAAGTTGGAGATAATACCTGACGGACAAATAATGCCTTTCCGACATCCACCAAGCCGGTTGTCTTTTTCGGAATCCCAAGCGGTGGACGACCAGGTGGACGAATGGTTGAAGAAAGACATTGTGAGGCCATCTTCGTCAGAATACGCTAGCCGTGTCGTGGTGGTTAAGAAGAAAGACGGGACCAACCGAGTTTGCATCGATTATCGGAAACTAAATTCCATGATTTTGAAAGACGGCTTCCCTATACCCATTATTGACGATGTTGTACAAAAGCTGCAACAGGCGCAGTGGTTCACGGTTATGGACCTGGAAAATGGGTTTTTCCACGTCCCGGTGGACGAAAAGAGTAAGAAGTATACGGCATTCGCGACGAAACGTGGTTTGTACGAGTTCAATCGAGCACCGTTTGGTCTGTGCAATTCACCGGCAGTCTTTATCCGCTATGTGAACTATGTCTTTCGTGACATGATTGCAAATAACGTGCTAGATCTGTAGTTATGCACACAACGTTGGGTTGCATCCGACACCACGGTCCCGTGCTGTCCAACGTGACTCCGGAGCATCAGCGTTCAACCTGATACTCTAGGATCACATCCCGGTGGACGAAAAGAGTAAGAAGTATACGGCATTCGCGACGAAACGTGGTTTGTACGAGTTCAATCGAGCACCGTTTGGTCTGTGCAATTTACCGGCAGTCTTTATCCGCTATGTGAACTATGTCTTTCGTGACATGATTGCAAAAGAAACCATAACTCTGTACATGGACGATATGGTCATCCACGGTTCAACAGAGGGAGAGTGTTTATCAAAGACGGAAAAGGTGTTAAAAACAGCTGCAGAATACGGCCTACTGATAAAATGGAAAAAGTGTCAATTCATGCAACGTGAAATAAACTTCTTGGGACATAGAGTGCAGAATGGAACAATATCCCCAGGGGCGGAGAAGATAAGTGCAGTGAAAAATTTCAGTCCCGCAAAATGTGAAGGCAGTACAGGCTTTCCTTGGGTTGACTGGATTCTTCAGGAAGTTTGTGCAGGATTATTCAAAAATAGCTAGACCATTAACGGATCTTTTGAAGAAGGATGTGCCTTTTGAGATGAAGACGAGTGCGTTGAAAGCTTTTCAACAATTAAAAGAAAAACTAGTGAAAGAACCTGTGTTAATGTTGTTCAACCCAGAAGCAAAAATAGAACTCCACACCGACGCTTCCAAAACAGGATTCGGTGCAGCGCTGTTGCAATGGGTGGAAGGAAAGTTGCATCCTGTGTATTATTGGAGTAAAAAGACAAGTGAATCAGAGGCCAACAAACACAGCTACATACTCGAAGCAAAAGCAGTGTATCTTGCGGTTAAAAAGTTTAGGCAGTATCTGTTAGGCCTTCCGTTTAAATTGGTGACAGATTGTGCCGCTTTTAAAAGTACGTTAAAGAAAACTGAAGTGCCACAAGAAGTGTTGCCGTGGGTCATGTTTCTACAAGACTTTGTTTTCGAGGTAGAACACAGATCGGGTAAAAGGATGACACACGTGGACTGTTTGAGTCGCTACCCAGTGGAAGTGATGATAGTTTCGAGTGAGTTAACGGTGCGGATTCGTAAAAGTCAACAACAGGACGAGATGATCAAGGCCATTAGTGAAATTCTGGAAGACAGGCCATACGGATCGTACAAAACTAAAGGTGGTTTGCTGTACAACGTTGTGGATGGGAACGATCTGTTAGTGATCCCACGAAACATGCGGAAGCAGATTATCGAGGACGCCCATAATGAGGGTCACTATGGTGTGCAGCGTACTATCCATGGCATAAAACCAAAAATATTGGATCCCGCACCTGGAGATTTTGATAAAGCGTCACATCGCCAACTGTGTGAAGTGTATTTTACACAACAAGAAGCTGGGGCGGCAGGAAGGCTATTTGAGTCCGATCGATAAGGGAGATGCACCCCTACACACCCTCCACCTAGATCATTTGGGGCCCATGGACGCGACGTCTAAACAATACAGGTACATTTTAACTATGGTAGATGGTTTTTCGAAATTTGTTTGGCTCTATCCCACTAGAACGACGAATACCGAAGAAGTACTTCAGAAACTACAAAACTGGTCTTCCGTATTCGGGTTGCCACATTGTATTGGTAATTTTCTAACTCAAGCCTCCAATTTAGTATTCTATTGTTTTTTAAGGATGTTTTAATAAACGTGAGGGGTTTATGATCGGTAAAAAGTCTGAAATCATTCCCATAGAGGTATGGTTTATATTTACGGATTGCCCAAATAATCGCGAGTGCCTCTTTTTAAGACAAGTGAATCAGAGGCCAACAAACACAGCTACATACTCGAAGCAAAAGCAGTGTATCTTGCGGTTAAAAAGTTTAGGCAGTATCTGTTAGGCCTTCCGTTTAAATTGGTGACAGATTGTGCCGCTTTTAAAAGTACGTTAAAGAAAACTGAAGTGCCACAAGAAGTGTTGCCGTGGGTCATGTTTCTACAAGACTTTGTTTTCGAGGTAGAACACAGATCGGGTAAAAGGATGACACACGTGGACTGTTTGAGTCGCTACCCAGTGGAAGTGATGATAGTTTCGAGTGAGTTAACGGTGCGGATTCGTAAAAGTCAACAACAGGACGAGATGATCAAGGCCATTAGTGAAATTCTGGAAGACAGGCCATACGGATCGTACAAAACTAAAGGTGGTTTGCTGTACAACGTTGTGGATGGGAACGATCTGTTAGTGATCCCACGAAACATGCGGAAGCAGATTATCGAGGACGCCCATAATGAGGGTCACTATGGTGTGCAGCGTACTATCCATGGCATAAAACCAAAAATATTGGATCCCGCACCTGGAGATTTTGATAAAGCGTCACATCGCCAACTGTGTGAAGTGTATTTTACACAACAAGAAGCTGGGGCGGCAGGAAGGCTATTTGAGTCCGATCGATAAGGGAGATGCACCCCTACACACCCTCCACCTAGATCATTTGGGGCCCATGGACGCGACGTCTAAACAATACAGGTACATTTTAACTATGGTAGATGGTTTTTCGAAATTTGTTTGGCTCTATCCCACTAGAACGACGAATACCGAAGAAGTACTTCAGAAACTACAAAACTGGTCTTCCGTATTCGGGTTGCCGTCACGTTTGATTACCGATAGAGGAGCAGCGTTTACGGCTAAGGCGTTCGAAGAGTTTATTCGGAATCATACGATCGAGCATATTGTCACGACGACGGGTGTACCACGTGGAAACGGGCAAGCGGAGCGGATCAATCGAACGGTGTTATCGATATTGGGCAAATTGGCGATGGAGGATCCGGGAAAATGGTACCAAAGTGTGGGCAGGGTTCAACGTGCGATTAATGGGCATTATAATTCGTCTACGGGAAGATCACCGTTTGAGCTCATGTTTGGCGTTAGAATGAAATATTTGTCGGACGATTCGATAAAAGAAATGCTGGAACGGAAGTGGTATGAGGAATATGAACGCGATAGGCAAGAAATAAAACAGGACGCCAGAAAAGCAATCGAGCAGGCACAAACGGGGTAACGAATTTTTGGGCCCATACAGAATAACAAAAGTAAATCGGAATGGGCGGTATAAGGTAGAAAAGGCAGCCGACTGTGAGGGGCCTCGCGTCACGGCCACCAGCGAGGATAACATAAAACTGTGGGCATATGCAACGGTGGAATCGGAAGATGAGGAGGAATAGCCAGGAACAAAAAGAAGAAGAAACAGAGGTCATAAGTTGGAGCTCGGACGTCGAGGATCGAAGTCCATCAGGAAGGGCTGAATGTAAAGAGAAAGGTGATAGCGGCCTTAAGAACGCGTTAGAACGTTGTCGAATAAAGGTGTCGAAAAAGAAACAAGTCTTACATATATATATATATAAATATGATAGTGATAGTGATATATATAGTTATGCCGTGAAGCACCATGCATCGTTCCCACAGGTGGTAACGATCATCATGTTGCAGCCTCTGCCCGGTGAACGACGCCACGCCACTGCACGTGTCATCCGACACGTCGCCCCGCATTCATACCAACACCACGCCACGCCATTCGCCATAGTTCCGCAACGCCAGCATTCCGTCGAAGCTTATAAGTAAGCCTATTGCTTTGTTGCACAAATGTCTAGCCTAGTAGCGTTTGTTTTTGTTTTTTTTGTTGTTGTTAGTTTGCACAAAACAAACAATATTTACCAAAAAAGAACAACAAATTTTCAGGGGGTTTTCCATAGGCTAAGATTTCGAAAATGTTAGTAAACATTCGTTTAACCCCGTTTTGCCGGGCGTGTTCTGTCTAACTGCCGAGATATATATATATATATTTATATATATATATATATATATATATATATACGTCCTCGTGAGACCAATAACACTAAAGTTAACAAAATTTAAAATCTTACAATCAAACTAACTATTTATAAACGCCGCGATACCCTCTAGCTGATTACAATGCTAAGCTTAATACAAATCTTATAGTTTTAGATCTTATAGTTACAGCAATTTCTAACTTTTTCCGTAGACGTAGGCTTAGGTGTAAATTTTTCTTTTTCTTTTAATTTTTGCTTTATGCAACCGTATGTATCTATCATCTATAAATGATTTCCGTCTATTTTCTCTTACAGTTACTTTTTGATATTTATGTTTCTTCTTATTTCTTATACCTTGCCTCTTACTATAGATAGCATCATTCCTATTAAGTTCAGGGTCTTCTTCACGCTTTCTGTTATGTTTTTCAAGACACTTACTTTGATAATTCTTAAGTTTAAGCACAATCTCATCAAACATTTCATTTCTATGTTCTAAAATTCTTTCAAGGTTCATTGGCCGCTCATCCCCCTCTTTAATTCCAAAAAATATTTCCATTGGTTTTAGATTCGTCGCATTATGTATGGAAGAATTGTATAAAGTGGTAGCTATTTTGTAGATTTCTTTAGCAGATAAATCATTGTATTTATGCCTTACACAAAGGAATATTTCTGTTAATGTTGAGTGGAACCTCTCAACTATTCCATTCTCCTCACTATGATTCGAAGGGGTATAAATAACATCGACATCTAGCCTTTGCAACAATCCTCTTATTTCTATTGATTTGAATGCAAGCTCATTGTCACAAACTATTGATGCAGGAGTGCCATAAGTTGTAATTAGTTTAATGATACGTTTAACGTCGGCGATACAACGAGATTTCAATGGAGTTGCCATAGCGTAACGAGATAATTTATCTACTGCTGTAAGAAACAAATTTGGAGGGGATATAAAAATGTCTACATGGACTATGTCCAAAGGTTTTCTCGGAATAGGTGTTTCTGCAAATCTTATTTTATATGGATGCCTTTCGTATTTGTTTTCTAAACAGATCTTACAAAGGTTTACGAAATTACGGATTTTGTTTTTCATCTTCGGAAAATAAAACTTTTGAATAATAGATTTGTGATTTTCATCGACTCCTCGGTGCGCTCCTTCATGCGTCTTTTCAATGATATTATTTTGTTCTTCTAGGTTCACAAAATCTCTAAGTATTTTTTGAGTGATTCTTATTTTAGACGGATTCGTATTGGAAAAATAATGTTGAAAAACTTCTTGTAATTGATTCATCAAAATTTCTGGACATAATATGCAAGTTATTCTATTTGAATTAGGATTTTCTCTGAAAATTATATATATATATATATAATTATGATAAGCTCTACATTACTTTGCATAAGCTAAGTAATCCAGATGCTACTGTAAACCGGCAGGTCTTTGCACAATCACCAACTCGATCATCCGGATCTTTACCGAAACGCGAAAGCTCCGGACTCGTCCTGCTGCTTCTGATCACGACCTTAAAAGCGAACAGACGAATAAAACGTTCTTCTTCTTTCACTCGAAACACGACTCATTATTGGCGCAGCCGGTAGTCGACCGAGAAACCAATTTTATTCTATTGGTTGGATAAAAACAGTGCTATTGAGAGAATAATACAATCTCATGTAAGTGTATCCGAAATTGTTATATTTCTAATATTAACAATTTCATCTCTAGGCAATCATAAAGTCTAGGCGAGTTGAGGTACCGCCGATCCGTCTCGTCGACGAAACCCACACGATTAGAGCTGTCTGTTCGGTAAGGTTTTTTTTTTTCTTCCTTTTTTGTGTGTGTGCGAAATTATAACCACGTGTTTTTTTTGTGCTCACATATTTACGACATTTACCTACCTTTAACGGAAACAGGAAACAATTAACGAATTGGCTAGATACCGCGGAAAGCACGCTGAATATTTTTGTTAATCTTGTGCCTGAGGATATTTACAAAATTTATTTCACTGCGGTTCTAAATAAGATAGAAGGGTATGCAAAAGATGTGTTGTGCACTAGTGGAAATCCATCATCATTTAGTGAAGTTAAAGAAATGCTAATTGCAGCTTTTGGTGATAAGAATGAACTGTCCACTTACCACACACAGTTATGGAACAACAAAATGGATGGCAGTATTGAACAATATTACCAAAAAACAAAACAGGTTGTGCACAATATCAAATCAATCGCGAAGAAGAATGAAAAATACAATGCGCAATGGGATGTCGTTAACGAATTTATAGATGAATACAGTTTGGCAGCTTATGTGAGCGGTTTACAGAAACCATTTTTCAATTACGTGCACACTGCGAGGCCTAAGAGCATTGACGAAGCACATGCTTTTCTTTTTAAATTTTCGTCGCGTCAAAGCAATCGCCCTATGTTTAACGTTCCGAATCATTATGGTCAGAGTAAGAACACGAGTATTAGAAGGTTTGATAACACTCAAACAAACGAAAATAACGGAAATAAGAAAAAACAGTTCAGTCTACCTATGGATGCTGAAACTTCTCAAAGCAAACTAACGGTGCGCAATGGAACAGTAAACAACAATGAAACAGCGAGTGATTCGGAAGAGCAATTTCTAAATTTTTGGCAAATTCACGATCGCAACCAAGCGACTTGACAAACTTTGTTCCCTACATCGAATGTAAAAATGCAAAGTCAGGGAAAGTGATTAAGATGCTAATTGATACAGGAGCCAACAAAAATGTTTTGCGTCCAGGTATTATACCGATGAGTTCTTCACCGCACGAATCATACATAAAAAATGTTAATGGTACATTTAAAGTAAATAAAATAGGACGGGCAAATTTGCTTGGAGAACATCTGCCAAGCCAATCGTATTATGAACTCGATTTCCATAACTATTTTGACGGTATTATAGGTACCCAGTACATGGTTGAAACAGAAGCAGTTATAAACTTTAAAAAAGAGAACATTTCATTTCTTGGAAACGGAATAATGTTCCACAAATATTACCCTTCTAAGAAAACCTATTACCACACAATAACAATTTCCACAAACATCGATGGTGATTGGTTTGTACCGTATTACCAAAAACTTCAAGAAAATCTAGCGATAGAACCAGGGGTATATAAATCAAGTAACAGAAAATCAACCATAAAAGTTGTTAGTTGCTCGGCAAAAGAGCCATCCGATTTAGGAACTATAGGACTAAAGGTTAACAATTTCGAAACAATAGAGCCAATTCCTGTTAATACAAATAACAAGCTAGAAAAGAACGATTTGATCAAACTAATTCGAACGAATCATCTTTCTAACTATGAGAAAGGTGAGCTATTGGAAGTTATGTGTAAGAATCAAGCTGTGCTTCTCAAACATGGGGAAAAGCTTTCAGCATCGAATATCATTCCACATAAAATTATAACGAAGGATAATGATCCGACATACACGAAAAGTTATCGTTACCCTCACAGTTTAAAGCATGATGTAGAACAACAGATAAAGGAATTACTTGAAAATGGCATAATATCTCCTTCAAATAGCCCTTATTCATCACCCATTTGGGTTGTACCTAAGAAACAGGATGCTTCTGGGATGAAAAAAGTTAGGGTTGTCATTGATTACAGAAAACTTAATGACAAAACAGTTAATGATAAATTTCCAATGCCTCAAATAGAGGACATATTAGACAATTTGGGTAAATCATCATACTTTTCTACGTTGGATCTTAAATCCGGATTCTACCAAATCGAAATGGATCCAGCACATCGTGAAAAAACCGCATTTAGTACATCAAAGGGTCATTTTGAATTCAATAGAATGCCTTTTGGCTTGAAAAACGCTCCGGCGACTTTCCAACGAGCAATGAATGGTGTTCTAAGCGATCTTATTGGTAGAGTATGTTTTGTCTATTTAGATGATATAGTCATAATAGGCAAAGATTTAAAATCCCATTTGAAGAACCTAACTATTGTCCTAGAACGTTTAGCAGCATTTAATCTAAAAATACAACTTGATAAGTGTGAATTTTTGAGAAAAGAAACGGAGTTTTTAGGGCATATAATTACACCGAACGGTATAAAGCCAAATCCTGATAAAATTAAGAAAATTATAGAATGGAAGTTACCCATCACAAAACAAGAAATCAAACAGTTCCTCGGGTTTACTGGCTACTATCGTAGATTTATTCAAGATTACTCAAAAATAGTACGACCAATTTCTAAGTATTTGAAGAAAAATGAATCTATAGACGCAACCAACGATGATTACAAAAAATCATTTGAGAAGCTGAAAAATATCATAGCATCAGATCAGATACTGGCTTACCCTAATTTTGAATTACCATTTATTCTAACAACGGACGCGAGTAACTACGCATTGGGTGCAGTCTTGTCACAAATTCAAGATGGTATAGAAAGACCAATTGGATTCGGTAGTAGAACACTAAACGATACAGAGCAAAGATATTCTACAACAGAAAAGGAAGCTTTAGCTATTGTCTGGGCTATAGAGAAATATAAACCGTATTTGTATGGCCACAAATTTACTCTAATAACGCTAATAATAACGATCATAAGCCTTTAGTTTTTATTAAATCTTCATCAAAAAACTCAAAGATTCTTCGCTGGCGATTAGAGTTAGAAAACTACGACTATGATGTAAAATATAAAGAGGGAGCTACTAATACAGTGGCCGATGCCTTAAGTCGAAAATTAGAAGATGGAATGCTAGTAAATATCAATACTGAAGAGTCAGTTATACTTAACCCTAGCAGTAGTACAAGGGCAGATTCTGATTATAATACAATTCATTCAGCAAGGACTTCAGCCGATTATTATGTACATTTCACGGATAGACCGATTAATTACTACAAAACACAAATTGTATTGCAAATTGGAGACACGCCCAGTGAAACGACGGAAATTCCATTTCCACATTATAAAAGATCAACCATAGTAAGAAAAGAGTACACAGAAAACGATATTTACCAAATAATGACCAAACTACACAACGGAAAACAATCAGCCATTCTCGCCCCCGACAACGTGTTATTGCTAATACAAAATACGTATAAAAAACATTTCGATAAGAAAGGTCATTTTGTAATAACATCCTCAAAGGTAGAAGATATTATATCCGAGCAACGTCAAGACGTCGTTGTAAAAACAGAACATGAAAGAGCACATCGCGGTATACGAGAAGTCGAACAGCAAATTAGGCGATCATATTTCTTTCCAAACATGATACAAAAAATTCGTCAATATAATAACGCGTGTCAGATATGTTTCGAACATAAATATGAACGCAAACCATACAATATAAAAATATCATCACGACCAATAGAAACTGCACCGTTTAAAAGAGTCCACATGGACATGAGCACATCGCGGTATACGAGAAGTCGAACAGCAAATTAGGCGATCATATTTCTTTCCAAACATGATACAAAAAATTCGTCAATATAATAACGCGTGTCAGATATGTTTCGAACATAAATATGAACGCAAACCATACAATATAAAAATATCATCACGACCAATAGAAACTGCACCGTTTAAAAGAGTCCACATGGACATTTTTGGATTAGACAAGAACAATTATCTTACTTTCATTTGCGCATTTTCTAAACATGTACAAGCTATAAAAATAGAGAGCAGGAATACTACCGATATTAAGACAGCATTGAGTCGGTATTTTTCAAATTTCGAAATACCCGAGAAAATTGTATGCGATCACGAAAAAGCGTTCAACAGTATCCAACTAAAGAGCTTTCTAAGCAATTTAGGCGTAATTATAGAATTTGCTTCATCATCAGAATCTAATGGGCAAATAGAAAAAACACATAGCACGTTGATTGAATTATTTAATACAAATAAGCATAAGTTTCCGAATTTAAGATCAGACTCAATACTTCCTTTAATGGTTGCGCTGTACAACCAAACAATTCATTCTGCAACTGGGTTTAGTCCCAATGAAATAATTTTCAATCAAACAAATAATACACAGCGTGATGATGTCAACAGAACTTCAAATCACATCTTTTCACGAGTTACAACAAATTTGGACAAGGCAAGTAGAAACATGGAAAAAAATAATCACCTTAAAGAAGTAGCACCAAAAATAGACCCGAATCAACAGATTTACATTAAAAGAGGAATAAGGAAAAAGTTGGATTCAAGATTTATTTGCTACAATTGCAAAGAAGAAACACGGAAAACAGTAACAACTTCTAAAAACATTAAAAGAAACAAATCAAAATTAAAAAGAATTAGGAAAATCTAGTTAGGTAGGTAGAATTAGGGTAGAATAAGAATTTATTATTTATGAAAAAAAAAAAATCTAATTTCAACGACCGAGGACGTTCGCTCTCCACCCCCCCGAGGAATTATGATAAGCTCTGCATTACTTTGCATACGCTAAGTAATCCAGATGCTACTGTAAACCGGCAGGTCTTTGCACAATCACCAACTCGATCATCCGGATCTTTACCGAAACGCGAAAGCTCCGGACTCGTCCTGCTGCTTCTGATCACGACCTTAAAAGCGAACAGACGAATAAAACGTTCTTCTTCTTTCACTCGAAACACGACTCATTATTATATATATATATAATTATGGGTTGTTTATTCTATCGAATTCAAAACCAGACTGTTTCTTAACTCTAACATTTGAAAGTGGCTTACTTATAAAAAATTCCCCGTTCATGTTTTTGGCTTAGTTTGCCTTTTTTTTCTTTATTTTATTTTATTTTTTATTTTTTTTTATTTATTATTATTTTTTTTTGGAAGACTATTGTTTTAATGTTTTGAATTTATTGTTTGTTGTAAAATGGCTTCTACTCTTGTTTTATTCTTGTTTAGAGTTTGATTTCAAATACTTGCAAGATAATCATTTTAGAGTTTGTACCTGTCTTTCCTTAGTTTTTGTACCAATGTTTGTCCTTTATCCTACCTAATTGGTATTTACTTTTTATTTGTTTTTTTGTACCTTCTTTTTTTTCCTATTCTCTTCACGTGGAAGAGATAGGATTTATATGTTCCTATTGTATTTCTATGGTTTGTTTATTGTTCCTATTGTAAATAATTGATTAATAAATAGTTGAATAAATAAATAAATAAATAAATAGAAATAAATAAATAAATAGATAGATAACTGTTTAAATAGACTAAGTATATGGGTTATAGTATCTATATAATCTTACTGGATACCTATTTAATTACGACTGTTTGAGGACTGTGGTTTCTCTCTATTTTATAGTTCAATTTTGTTTTCCTTTATGAATTCTATTATTTGTTTGATTGTTTTTCCTGATTGTAACTGCCAATTTTGTACTAGGTTTTTCCTTGGTGATATCGTCTTGTCTGTTGAATTTTGGGCATACAAAGATTTTGTGCCAGCCGGTGTTTGGTGTGTTGCAAATTTCACATTTTCCTTCTTGGATAATTTTCATTTTATGTAGCCAATCTATTTTAACTTCTTTGGCTGTTAGGGTAGTGTGTTTGTACCAAATTTCAAACTTGAAATCTTTCTGAAACTTTAGAATCGTTTTTCCTTTGTTAATTGACATTTTTTTGTACCATTCTTGTGTTTGGTGTTCCATTTCTTTTTTGAATATTTTTATCACGTCTGTGTATCTGTATTTGTTTGTTATTTCATTTTCCGTTATTGTCCCTTTTTTTGCTAGTCCATCGGCTATCTCGTTACCCAGTATCCCTATGTGTAATGGAATCCAGATTATTTCCGCTTTCAGTTTTATACCTATTTTTATTATGTTGTATATTATTTCTTCTATTACCATATTTTCCTGTGCGTTTTTTATTATGATGCAGGCTGTGAGGCTGTCTGTGTTTATTATCGGTCGATTAATTTTCATTTCTTCTGCCTTTTTTAGTGCTTCGTGTATTGCAATGATTTCTGTTGTGG
>KZ063680.1:2298-43285 GCA_002091835.1 Anopheles maculatus
GTATTATAACGCCGATGGTCGATAAAAAAAGGGGAAAGCGCAAAGACACAAGCAGTTAACAGAGAGCTCGTAAACGTTTGTTCGGTGACAAGCGCACGAACGTCACCAAATTGTCTTGGTGGGCTTGAGAAGGTTTGGCTGTCGTCCCAACAAAAACACGACCGGAAAAGCGAACGCGACTGCAATAAAATTTAGATAATTGTGTATGCTCAACGGTCGGGTTTGTCTCGGGAGACCCGTTGGATGTGTCTTGGTAGAATACGCTATGAATGGCATGGTTTTCCAAAAACCCTTACGATGATATGCAAAGGCCGCCCAGGGTGCTGCAGGCCAATGACGCAAAACACCACAGAACGCGGCCGACATCACTCGCGTAAATCATTGGACGTTATCAAGCTGAATTTGAATACTAATAAAATCACGCATAATCGGACGCACAGCAATCTCACAGAGCACACTACTCCGGTCAAGTGGAAATAATAGCTATTCTAGTTCCTGGAGGTACTCCCTGCAAGTCTTGACAAGTCGACAAAAAGGTGTGGCCTGGTGAGAACATTTTCACCACCCGGCTATTTACCTTTTTCTTAATCGGCAAAACAAAGAGGATGATGATGGTGATGATTGTAAAGGATCCTTCAGAACATCGGCCTTCAAACAGCTCCGAACAGCAGATGTCGTTGACAGACGGTGAGAACTTTTCCTTTCTACGATTTTTTTGTTGTGTGTGTTGCTTTTCACCGGTTACATCTTTCTCCCTCCGTGGAGCACACTCCACAGCGACTGTCCTTCGGAATCTCGTGGCCCAGACCATCGGAGTAGCGTTTCGTAGTAGCGGTCGAATGATTTTACTTTCGTTTGCTGCTAATTTAATTAGGAAATTCCGCTCGCTCGGGCATCTGTTCCGTCCGGCCGGAGTTCGACAAAATGATCCTAACCGAAAGCGAAATCTGGTCGCCTTGGTTACCCGTGGCTGTGGTGTGATGCGACAGTGACGCATCACCCCCGAGGCGTTACCGTTTGTCTATGCGTGTGTGTGTATGTGTGTGTGTGTGTGTGTGTGTGTCTGTGTGGTAACAGTTGGCAATGGCAAATTGGCGAATATCTTGCGAACCAAAACGGACGAGACACAATGAATCCGGTACGGTGCCGGTAAGATGATGAGGTGAATAATTGAGAGATTTTCGATTAAGCGCTATAAGGTTGATTGAGTGTGGCAACAATGTCAAAGATGGTGGAAGCATTATTTTGATGTAAAGATCGATTTTGAGACGCTTAATTAGAAGGCCATTGGAGTAGGTCTATTAGTGGGTGCTCGGTTTCCACTTCTGTTCGGAGATGTTTGCTATAAAGAGCTGTTTGCGATTTGATCTTATAAACGACAAAATACATCTATTCAATGCAACAACTTCATGAATTGTTTATTAAGTAATATCCTTGTATATACGCTGACTTAAGCAGAGCGACGATTGTACGTTAGATTTTAAGGTAGATACACTTCTTATTTACTATGTTGATGCTTTAGTTATAGAGTCTTGAATAGGACTTGATATAATCTTTGAATACTGTATACGCCACCTTGTGTTCAGTATTGAACAGTATTCTTTTAAGATGAGATGTCAAGCCTAGGAGACTGTAAAAATAATCTTCTCAAATAGTGATTGCTCTAATATTAAATGTGCTATAATTGTAGACTGTGCATTTCTTCATAATAACTCTATGTAAACTGTGCATTTCTTCTTGAAATAACTCTCTTTAATGTAATCTAATAATCTGTAATAAATCCTTTAACAGATGTTCAGCTTTTACACCGCCATGATTGCCAGTCAAAAGTAAGTTATCGGCAATACAACTCCATGGTTAAAACTTCCATGGTAAACTGGGCGCCTCAAGAGCAATTAGAGATGTTTTTTTGCCAAAGACGGTACATGTCTGTCCATGTCTAGTCGTGCGGGCACTAAACGAGCATATCATTCTATTGAATTGGCCTCTCTAGACTGCAGTATAGTTAGAGTCTCTTAACTATTAGTCCTAGTGCTTAACTTCCGCGTCAGACGACTTCTTCTATTTGTGGCTTAAAGCTTAACAATTAAGTCTTAATTTACATTTTGTCTGGTCAATAGATTTTTAATGGATAATGTAGTCGTCTTAAGATAAACTATGATTTGCACCATTTGTGGAAACGCTACATGACATTCTCCAAGGTTCTATAGTCTTCAACTGTCTTGGAAAAATAAATGTTAGTGGTTGACGTATGTGCGATAGCAGTTGTCAGCATGAAATTATAATAGTACCATCAGTTATCCTAATATCCTTCCTCAAATCTGCTTAAGAACCGGATCAATTCTGCTTAAGAATTGAGTTTGAAAACCCTATGCTATTAAACTTCTTCAAGAGTATATCATGTGATATTCAGTGGAATCTCGCTTTAAAGTCTGCTGTGTGATCTAGATTGTTTACGCTCTCAAAAGTGAGTGTATTTACCATCATTCCTTTTGAATAACCAAATAAAAAAGTAAATTAATTTCTTCCCATTTTTTACCCCATCTCATCAACAACTAAAGAGCTCCTTGCCTCATCACAATTTTTTATTCTGTTTATAATAAAACAAAGTAATGGACATTTTCTCACCTTTCACTCACAATCACTTCCATCTGCAAGCGCTACTCGAGCAGCAAGCGTTCTCCATCCGCAAAGGTGATGCTTAAATTTACACCATTTGAGGAAGCATTTTTCTAGCAGCGCTTAACAAATTGCTCCACTGATGGACGTTGGGAAATTGGTGTGCAAAACAACAGGAAAACCCGAACGAACGGACGGAACAGAACGAACGAACGCTTCGTACCGGTTGCAAACCAAGTCCAATCCAACCGATACACCGTGCACCAAGGTTTCGGGGACAGCAAACGCGCTGCACTTAATTTAATTTTGCACTATTTATGTGTCCCTTCTTGCGAGCCACTTTAAAATTGCTTGATATACTACGGTTCAACACTCATTCGGCCCCGGGGTAGTGTGTGTTTGGAACTGTACGGCAGTGGTGGTGGTAGAGTTTTTCTCGCAAACTTGTGCCTTTTGGCGAAAGGTGCTGTGTGCGGGAGAACTTTTTCTACCGCCCTATTATCAACGCGGCGCACAACACATCAATGCGGAACCTTAAAATGGTAGGTCTAAAGGTGATGGCTGCTGCTGCGTTCGTAAGATTCACCACGATCCGTCTTTATTTTTGCTCTCCCAATTCTCTAGCGCAATGATAAAAGGGCGAAAAGCTACCGTTCGCTTTTACGCCCTTTTTGTGCTTGTTGTTTCCCGTGCGTTCTTCGGGCTGAGTGAATGTTTTATTCAGCCGTGCCGTGGGTTTAGTGGTTGGCGAAAGGGATGCGACACGAAAAGTGTTACTTTAAAATAATTCAATTTGAAAATCAATTGCACATGCACCCTTTGGCGCAGTTTAGAACGTACGGCGGGAACGCTCCAGTGCTAGGCAGCATCGCTGCCAGTGGCTCGACGACAAGTTTGTTTCGCTAGCGTACGCAACACCAGCACCGGAAAAGCCCGGTATCGACATTTAGGATCGATAAACTTTTCGCTACGGTCATTCCACTTTCGCGGTGTGTATCCGGTGTTCGATCGGTAGAAAACAGAAGCCTATGGCGGTTGGTTCTTTTGCAAAGAACTTCCTGCTTCCTGTGACTGTACCGTTTTTTTTTTTAGTGTAGGTTAGGTGTGTTTTTCTACTGCTTTCTTTTACTACTGACCAACGGAACAGGAACACCAAAACAACAGACCTCATCAGGTGCTCCCGGGGCAAACCGACGGGGTGGAAAACAAAAACATGGTTCCGATCGCTATGAGAATGAGAATGTCCTTGCCGTGCCGTTGAACGTGTTTCGGATGTGTATAAGCAGTCACACAAAAAACTCGCCAGTCAAGGTTTGATTGAGAGTGTGAGTTCGAAGGATTGCATGCAGGCGCCGGTCTTGTGGCGTTTCGTTTTTTTTTGTATGTGCTTTACCGTATCAATTCGTTGCATTAAGTGGCAGGATGAAGCAGGAACTCAATTCCAGAGGGTTTTTTGCTGCTGCTGCTGCTGTTGTTGCGTACAGCAATTTTGCTTATGTCTCTATTGAAATCGATATGGAATGCTGTCCCTGCCGATGGTGGAATGTAGGGTTTGTTGGGGGTTCATTTTTTGTAGGTTTTGCCTGTCACTGATGTTGATGCTGCAGCCTCTATAGAGCACAGTTCAGGTAAGTGATGAGAAGAATAGGATGCAAACAATATCTAAACACTGCGCATCGTTGACAAAACTTTTCCGACAACCCGGGTGCATTTTTCATGTTGATGTACGATGATAGCCGTTTTTTATGTCATAAACAAGAGGAGGAACAGCTTATATTGCATATTGATGCATATTTTATTTGTCCTCGAGGTACTTTTACTTTTTCTATTTTATCTTTGTCTAGTGTTTGTATATGATGTTTATGTATGTTTGTTAGACCATTTTTATAGATTCGAATTGTTTCATATTAATGGTTTCTAATTTTAATAATATTTCACCTAAAAATAATAATAAACAGTCATGTTTTATTGCCCATATTTAATATTATAACCTCAACAATTATAATTAAAATACAAAGTAATATGTTCTTACTAGAAATCATAAACAGTACTTCAATTTCAATAAAAATCCAACTCATCCATCCGAGACGGTCCCTAAATGTGACAGCTTCTAAACACCGCTAGTACAACAACAACCTTATCTCCCGAAAACAACGCAAGCCACGGAACAACAGTGTAGTATGGTTTGGAGCCAGTCTGAATACTGGTGGTCCCCAAAATGCGACGCAACCCGGGTTCCATTTTTCATAATGCAGCACCGACATGCAGCCAAGCATGATACTTGATTAAAGTTGTGCGCCAGTGTTGTCTGCGTCGTTGCGGCGTACTGTGCGTCCCTGTTTATCTGAACATTGTGAACCCGAACGGGGCAGAAAACGGGGTTTCAGCGTATGTTTTGTTTTTGCTGCTCAACAGTTTCATATTATTGCGAGCTTGGTAGTCGGTCTAATACTACGCATAATATGTGCCCGCCGGTGACCTTATCCGAATCCGGGAATTCGGGACGCCTGGAACATCAAAGGCATACGTGAAGCTGCGCTGGGTTAGAGGTTAGAACCGCCCGTAAGGCCACCCACATCCATACGGTGGGATACAAAATTTTGATTTATGAGTTTCAAAACATCAAAACCATGAAGTAGGTTTTTTGTTTTGTTTTCGTGCTGAAAGGGACAAAATGACAATATCTGACAGACCGGTGGTAATAAAAGTGCGGAAATTGATTTGAATTTTATTGATTTTAGTAATGAAATGTGTTGGGCACAAAACGCGAGTAAGGGGTGTGTGATTTTTGTATCCCGGAGTTAGAAATTAGGCTTTGAGTTTTATCTATAAAAACAATGTTTTTTCAACTGTTAACTTTCATTATTGCGTTGGAATGCTTCATGTACATACTTATTCGGATTTTGTGTTGGTATCTGTTTTGACCTCATATAACCTCGACATAATGGTCTCGACTGTTTGAACCTCGACAAAATATGTTTAAGGTGTTGAAATCCTCGTATTATTCTACTGCGAGCATCAATCTTTGCACGGAGCGATCTCTGCGGATCGAATATATTAAGGTCAGAGAGTAGCGCCATCTGAGAGTCCTTCGACAAATAGGCTCAGCAACTCGAAGACTATCAGCGCACAGCGTCCATGTTAATCCATAAGGACCCTTCAGAAGCTCTAAATGAACCATGTTTTTGTATCGTTTAGTTGATCGTTTTTTTTTTTAGACGAGAAACTTCAAGTTTATTCTGTAAAGAGTTCCTGGGTTCCACGGATTTGGAGGTGTCAACATGCAGCAGCGGATCAAGCCTTTGGGAGGTCCTAAGAGGAATGGAAGATAGGGGCTCCAATTGGATCTGCTGTCAGGCTCAGAGACAGAGGCAATGCGGAGACGCTTATGTATGCTTATCATATCCTATAAGAGGCCCAATTTCGAAGTTCGGAGGACCCTTCAAACGCCCATGACCCATGGACTACTTACAGGAAGATACATCACGATATCTGCTTAGTCTACTACATAACTGAGATTTTGCAGAAGGTTCTAGTGTTTGAAGAATTCTCGGCATTGATCGCTACATATTCCTGACGTAAGATGAACACGCCTGAAACAAGACAAAACGTTGCAGCCTGCAAGATCGCCAGATTTCAATCCTTTTTGAGGACTATTTGTTTGATACGATAAGATATCGAAGCAGAACGTATGATTTGGTGCAGAAACAAAACACTAGCGCATTCCAGCTTTCAGGATTTGAATCAAGGACATTTTCATTGGGTCGTGCATTATGTTTAGCCTGGACGAATGCCTACACAAAATTATTTTACCAGTCTACGAGGATGATTCTCAATATTTTGAAGTTTTTTTGTACGCGTTTTTTATAAAAATTCTAATTTTAAATACATAAAACATAAACAGTAACACTTGGACATATTTTTCTCATCTTTTGAGCCATTTTTGAAAGTACATTCCAGCGCTTCGAACACCGTATGTATGTATGTATTATGGAGCTTTAGCTTTCATTCATCTACACCATCGCTAACGAGCAACAATTTGGCGTTCGTTGCAGCTACCAGTTACACGACCCGGCTAAGTAGTGTCACATTTCACCCGTCTACAATTATACCCGACGTCTTACAAATCGGTCCATAATTTCGCATGTGTGCCTTGCACACCCAAAGTTCATTGTCAAATGTCGCTCCAGCTACACATACACACACTCACTTGCGAGTTTAGCAGACGAAGAATTAGCAAAATTGCTCCGAGTTTGCGAGACGGTCGAAAAGTGTCGCACTGTCGAAGTGATTTGCATCTTCGGAAGACGCAATTACGTGAATTGCGGTGTGCGGCATTTCTTCGGCCGGGTTCGAACTCGCTGCAGAACCACTATTGGTTTGAGTGTTTCTGTTTCCAATTACGGTACAAGATGCAATTGTACCATAAATCCGGTAGCCTTTCTTGGTCGTGGTTTGCCTGCCGTTGCTCGGTTCCATTCCGTTTCGCCAATTCTGGTCCGCACTGGACGCGCTGTTGCTAACGATACGATTCACTTCGCTAGTAAACACATGTGTATTCTGAAACGCATGAAATGTTGCTAGCAATGTGACCGTCTGCGGGACTATTATGCATGTGTTCTGTGCGAAGGACTGTGCAGCATGTGTTTTTAATTTTGAGTTCGGGTGAACTAAATTTCGCTTTTTCCATAAGTTAGGGGCAAATTATGTCAATGGGTTTAACTTTTATAGTAGCACTTAATGTTATTGATTTATGTTGAAATACATGATGAACAATCTGCAATTGTTTACTCTGTTTTTATTTGCAGACATAGCATTTAGTAATTAAAAAATAATTTTGAATCCTAGTTCGTCTTAATGTTTGCTTTAAAAACAGACTTCCTTTAAATGGTGGTCAAATAGAGCAAATATCACTTCTCACTTCAACAACTTCTCAGTCTAAATTGCTGCCCGGTCCTGAGCGATTTCACTGTATCTTGATGTCATGTTGGAGCTATTTGGCCTTAAAATAAATAATTACGTATTTGCAGTTCTGTGCTGTGCAAGCTCAAGCGAACAGTTAGAACTATCTCTTGACCAAAGAATGATTATAAAATGGGTTTTCATTATAGTATCTTTGAAAGACGATGTACCTAAAGATAGATTTTAAAATCTTCATGAGTTTTCCATTGACGTCTCCGACTGTCAATCTTCTGTCTTCTGGATGCATATGTCACAACGATAAGTTTTTAATTCACCAAAATGGTCTTAAAGTACTGTTTTTTGACCGGAATACCTACCCGATAAGGCGTCATAGTGTTTCTCAAAAGGTAGAAGATGTTGTGAAACTTGAAACAGTTTTAAAAGGTCATTAAGAAATGCAAAACTATTTATAACTAGCTGCTCCAAAACACTTGATAACGCTGTAATAATTTGGCTGCACATCAGAGACATGATACAGACGTAAATGTATGTGTTGAAAAAACGAGCCTTGCGGAATTCTTTGCAAAAACTATGATTTATTTTACTACTGTGAACCAAAAACATTGTCCGGTCTTATCTTCTTTGTTCTTATTATTCTTTATTCTTCCTATCCTCTATTTAACAGGTGGTTGGGAACCCAGAAAAAGTTTCCAACAGTATGATTGGATGGGTTATAAGGACACAAGTTCAACGTATGTAAGATCTTTATTATAATTCCCCTTTGTCAAGCTATACGCCATAAAGTAACTTAAAATTATTATGCGGCTTCAAACTGTCAACCCTACTAAACTGGTCAGTTATTCAATTTACTGTTCAAACAACAGTTTTAACTACGCTCAATTAAATGTTCCTTCCAAAGTTGATAGGATGATACACACTATCACCACTGACAGCATTATCGATAGCAATTTGCAACAAAATGCTCGAGAATGGGAATGGGAAACCAGTGACAAAAACACAACGTTTGATTAACCGGTCTACCAATCGTTTGGTAGCGTGCAAATGGCATTGAAAACGCCCCGAGCTTAGGGTTTTTACTCAAACCAACAGTTTCGAAACACCGTTTCATTAGCAGCTCCATTCAGATGGATCAGCAAAAAGGGTTAGCGATTCAATTAAAAGTATAAAAAAGCTAGCACTGGAGTTTAAGCTTAGTTTCAGCCAGCGCTACCGCTTTTGCCAAAAGGGACGATTCTAACCGGCGGTCACAAAACAGTGGCCAATCAACTTCCGGCAGCCAAACTGTGGGCAGAAAAAAACAGTGAGAAAGAATAAAAAACACAACTATAGAGTATGGCTATTGGGTGCAACAAAAAAAAAGAACTACATATCGAAACGAGTAAAGTTGTTCCTGTTAGATCGGCGAATAAAACACGTAAAACATACAACAACAAAAAATACTGGAACTGTGGCACCACACAGAACGACGCCACTGATAAAGCTCCGCTTCTTCCGGAACGTGCTGCAATACATAACTTCAATTTTGATCCCGTCTCTGTTGGGTTTTCGGGTAAACGTTGTCCAATTTGGCTCCACGCACACACACAAACAGAGAGCAATGGACGAAACACACTACACGAAACTATCGATCATGGGTCATGTTTCTTTTATCTTTCGCCTGTTTCCTTTCGTTTTTCATCAAAAGTAGCATTTCTACTAGCGCAACCCGGTTCCGCTTAACAAACTGTGCTAAAACTTTGGCCACTGGCATTCGGTAGGTGCCCGTTTTGAAAGAGATCAGGAATCGCGCCGTAATTCATAGCGCACCTGATATTTTTCTCTCGCACACAGAACGTGTGTCCACGGCGGTCACGGTGAAATTGTCATTGAGGCTCGTCATGTGCGTCCTTGGCATGGTCGCGATATGACAAGATGAATAGTGCACCACTCGTCATCGTTCAGTGGACAGCACACGGTATCACGCGCACCAGGGAACGCGGACCCGATCGGACACAGGCACTCAATCAAACAACATTTTACTTTACATTAGTGCGGTGAGTTTGATGGTTCGGTCTGTGTGTGGTGCGCGGTGATATCGCCCGGAACATCGGGATTCAAATATGGCACACATATGGTCTCACGTGTTGGTTAATCAACGGTTCACATTCCACGCGGTAGTCGGTGGGAACGGCACGAGGACTCTTGTCCATCCACCGGTGATGCATTCGAAACGATGAGTATTTAATATAAGCATATCGATTCAATTCAAGTAGGCTGATTCGTTCTTCTGGCAGCGTTCGGAATTGTTGCCTAGGAAATAATACCTACATTCCTGCGTTGCTTGGTCGATGGTTCAAATGTGATGTATCGTGGTACTTAATTACATGCCGTGATTGGTGAGGATGACGATAGCCGAGCGTTTTTGTTTGTAGTGACGCTTATTTCGCAAAGCCTTTGAATGCATAGTGAAATGAAATGTTCCGTGCAACATTGTAAGCACCAGAGAACGTGAAGTATGTAATATCAATAATGCGACAGCGACGGTTACAATATTAAGTGCTAATTATTAATCCTGCTAGTCTTCAATAAATACAATAGTTAAATCACACACTAATTAGTACAGCATTAATGATAATGCTTTGGATTTGGAGCGCTTATGGCCGGGAAAAGTCGAGTAACTGCAATTAAATATGTTTTGGGGCTTTCGGGTTTTATCCCCGAGGCAGTTAATTGGAAAAAAGGTGAGAAACATCCTTACCACCCATAAAAGGAGATGCTAGTTTTAAAACATCATCTTATGTCTTGAGCCGGAATTGTAGATGTAGGAGGTAGAGAAGATGTTGAGGTACGTAGTCATACTACAGTCAGCAAAAACTTCTCCACCCAAACTACCTGTCGCGATGGGCTAAGCTAGGAGCTGTATAGAACACGACATGGACAAAAACATGTGCATCTGCCCGTTTTCAAGAGACAGACATTTTGAACCAGATCGCTATGCGTTGTTGTAGCACCTGATAAGTAAGTCAGTCTTATTGCTGGAGAAAGATAATATCGCCTTATAGTCAACATATGTTGGCCATCGATTAGCATCGTACGTTCCTTTTTGTGCAGTAAAAACTAAAAAGGATACCCGTAGCTGAAAGTCCTTGTTGTTTTATAGCTGAGTTACTCAGATTCAAAGGTCAGCGCATGAAGATGAACATAGTGATGCAAATATTTGCTGTCAGAGGAGAAACTGTCTATTGGTCAATGTTTCTGAAGGAGTTACTGAGTGCGTTCGTGAAACATAACTAACAGTGAGATCAACGACGGAATTAAAGAGAATCTATATATGAGGTTATAAGCATTTGGTCGGTCAATCTATATACAAAATGTAAACATTTATGTTCACAATATCAATGACTAACGTTTTACCAGTTAATAGTCGAGTAGTCGCCCTGGAAGATGAGGCATTTTATTGTAAAATGCTTATTGAATATAGATTTAGAGATCGAGAGATCTTGGCCTGGTTTGTCTGGTGTGCTCTACAATAAGTCACCTCAGATCAGTAACAACCATAAAATATATTATGCTCAGATACAATTAATTAATTCTAGCCTCGACAACAGTCTCAACAAGTAAGACAACAATGCAGGATCAATGATGAATTGTTAAACAAAGATAACATGTCTTCAAGATCCTTCAGGAATGTAAATTCAGACGTCAGGAATGTAAATTGTGTAGTCAAAATCTAAGCAGCATTTTAGACTAAAGATAAGTTGCACAAAAACAATTTGGCTAGCACAGTTTCAGCAAAATAATTAATAACTTTATAAAAAAATTCCTATCTACCATGTAGGAAATATTTTTTATAAATAAAATATTTGTATATACAACTATATTTTTATACACAAAGGCATCCGCTCAACCGAAAAGAGAACGTATATCCGTTCAAAGAGGTTAAATGCACTATATTTAACGAAATTTGTAGCTTACCCTAATTTATATACCTTGTCATATACTTAACAAAGGCAAAACGCGTTACTATTGGTTATGTGCAGAAATTTTCGGTTCATCTATTTTTTGGCTTGGCGGTCTAATCATTATGTATATTCGCCGACTCGTTTACAACAAGTCATACGAACACATTTTTCACTACGTCTCAAATAGGTCATAAGTGTAACTATAAAAAAGAACGATAGAAAAAAAAATAAAGAGACAAAGAGAGATGCAGCAAATGTAAAATCTGTACCGGAACTACAAAGCCACTGAACATTGCTATATTCCGGACCAATGACCAATATATGACACCACTTGCTGTCACTGGGTCACTGCGAGCAGATAAAGAAGGAAAAACTCAACGACTCACGCTCCGTGCGTTCGTCACATCCACAAGCGTTTGGCCGACTGGTCATCGTTATTGTGGTAGTATGTCCTGTCCTATGCCGTGCAATCAGTGCAGCGTGAAAATTACGCATCCATGCTTGGACCATATGTTGTGCATACGACGCTTGGGGTTCACTACTGGATCACCGAACCGCGTCAAGACGAACGCGCGAGGGAAATGTGCAGATGGGGAGCGAAACATTAACGCACAATTATCTACCGGCTTTCGGTTTCCGGTTTACCTTGGCTACCGGATTTCTCCCTCCTATCGCATCCTTCTCTCTCCCTCACGCTTTATCTGTTCCGTACGTTATTCAATTTGTTTAATTTTCCTTTGCGCTTTTCAACATCGCATCGAATCTGGAAGGAAAGAACTCTATTTATCCGCTTTTGAATACGCTGAAACTTTCGTTTCCCGGGTTGGGAGGGAGATTTTTTGGTCGGAGATCGAAATTTCCCGAGTGGAACGATTGTTGGTACGAATGATGAGTGACTTCAATTTCTGTGTTTCCACTGGGCGATGGAGATATGGGAATCGTATCGAAAATCTGATCGTTTGCCCAGCACGCGGGAGGTACTGTGGGCGTAAACACATTTGGTTCTTATAATTAGAGGAATATAAACATTATCGTTTTCTGCGTGCATCGGTTTCGAGGTGTACGAGCACGGGCGGGCAGGCATGATCGTTCTGGCGGAAAATTGAGAATATAATTCACTCATACGCGGGTGCACGCTGATGAAACATCAAACCGAAAAAGTAGAATGCAGGAAGTGACGTTTCCGGATGCAATTATTGTTTCAATTCGCTTGTGGGTGAATGTGAATTTCGACAGCAAACCGGCGGGATGATGGAGCAAACTTTTGTTATGGTTATTGAGAGTGAAATCATATCGATGCGTTGGATCAGTTTATTCTGTTTTGATTTGGTTTGCTTTGTGATGCAATACATGCAGATAGCAGCGGAAGGCTTAAAGAGAAATGCAGTGAGGAATACGTAGCCACAGGCAAAATTGTGTTTCAATAACATGCTTTGCTGGACACAGGATTTGACAAATTTGCTGGACACAAGATTTGATAAATTCCATACTTTTAATAATGTTTCGATTTTTATTTCACAATGATTGAATGATTTATGACGTTTGTTTAAAAAATGTTAGATTTTAAAAGTAAATGGAAATAAAATCACAAGAGCAAACTTATTATCACGGGTCCATAGATAGTTAGCTGAGAGTTTATCCTTGGTAGTCTTAACTTTAAACGTTCATGGTTTTAACTGCCATCTGGATATTCATGATTAACCAAACAATTTACGCTGTTGGCGTTGAATGTCTGCGTTCTTTTTAAAAATGTACGTTAAAGTTCGGCGCGGGGTGATTTACTCTGAGATCACGGATCACGGGTTTACTACAAAAGCGTCCATGCAATTTACTGTCGTTACAACATAACCTGCCATCGTAGCTTTCTACGTCAAATCGAAACTAGTCTGCAGAAGCATCATCGTTGCTACTGGAGTTACGTCAATAATAAACGCAAATCAACTGACATTCTTGGGAAATTAGTCCCAATGGAAATTTTGCTTCCACGGTACCAGATATGCGAAATATTTTTTGCGAATTTCGAAAATAGATTTGTAAATAGTATGCAGTTTCTACTGCGTTAATCAACACACTCTTCAATATACTGTGTCCCAAGTTAGCAGTCACTAGCATCATATCGGTATCATATCATAAGATTTCCTACACGACGGGGCCCTGACGATATTCCAGCGATTATTCCAATTGCTTTTGTACTCCTGGAATGTATTATTGTCAGTACTATCGTCAATATCTGTAAACAAGAAGAGCTATAAAAGCCAGGCTTCCAGATATTGCAGCCTCTGTGCTTCTGTCAAAGTATCTGAGCTACTTTTTTAGGAAATCCTCATAGGTTCTGCAAGCAATTGCATTAGTTTCAATCAGAAAATCTAGTACAATTTCTGGACTATTTCCACAAATTCATTGATGATGGCCTCCAGGTTAATGCGATTTACAAAGATAATTCATTGAATAAGCACCGATATTTTGCTTGCCAAGCATGACGGGCTAGGATTGCCAGAAATTCTGATATAATAGTTGCGGACATACCACGACGGGGCCCTGACGATATTCCAGCGATTATTCCAATTGCTTTTGTACTCCTGGAATGTATTATTGTCAGTACTATCGTCAATATCTGTAAACAAGAAGAGCTATAAAAGCCAGGCTTCCAGATATTGCAGCCTCTGTGCTTCTGTCAAAGTATCTGAGCTACTTTTTTAGGAAATCCTCATAGGTTCTGCAAGCAATTGCATTAGTTTCAATCAGAAAATCTAGTACAATTTCTGGACTATTTCCACAAATTCATTGATGATGGCCTCCAGGTTAATGCGATTTACAAAGATAATTCATTGAATAAGCACCGATATTTTGCTTGCCAAGCATGACGGGCTAGGATTGCCAGAAATTCTGATATAATAGTTGCGGACATACCTGATCGATCGATCCTACTCAGCGGGGCTGGGACCATATTGAGATCTCTCCGAACATCGTCCGATGTTTCCCAGGGAAGCAATCTCGGGCACGTACTGTAACCACGGTATTTCCTGATGATAACTTACTCCTATATGTGGATGACGGAAAACTGTTTGTCAAATCTGTACGCTAGAAGATCATCTTCATGTCTGGTTCATGGTGCCAATGATTTCACGGTACAGGACAGCACATACTACCACAATAGAGATGACCAGCCGGCCAAACGCGTGTGGATGTGAGGATGCATGTAACGTGGGTCGCTGAGTTGTTTCCTTTTTAATCACAACCAGTTTTCCAATTAACGATGGACAGATCGGGTCAAGGTCAGAGGCACAATTCAAACCAGGCGAAAACCGTGCCGACAAACCTTATTCTAATGCACAACTTATTAGTTAAAGTTGATGACTAAACTCCGATTGAGTACAATTGGATTACGATACTCTTTCTGCTACTTCCGATGCTCCAAACACTTCAAAGCACTCACATCGCCAAAGAACTAGAGCTCTCAGTTACAATAATCTTCACTTCAGCTGAAATCAAATGCTCTTCCGTTCCATTCACCAGAAAGCTCGTACGAGAACACGAGACCGTCTAACAGTACGCAACAAGTGACAAGCGTTCGCACTTTTCCCAACACTTCCGCTGACAGGAAGTTTACGGACAAAGGATGGCTTCAGCGTCCGTAGCGCACGAAACGTAACAGCAAAGGAGAGTGGAAAGCGGATGAACTAACAAAGGAAATTTGCTGAGTCGTTCGAGAGCCAGCCAAAGTAAAGCCGGCCGGCCAGCCTCAACTGCTGACAAACAGCAGCAGCGCAGGGTAAGGGTGGATCACGGTGGACCACGGTGAAATGCTTAACCAGCACTAAGAGCCTTCCTTCTTTTTTCGGAAGAAAGGCACCTAATTGAAGCGCGTAAGCGACATAAAAGTAAACAAATGCGCCCTCGCATCCGTCCCAAGTAGCGCGAGGAACGGCCGGATGGATCGTGCCGCATAATCACTACCGTTGACTGTGTACGACTGGCGACGACAGTGTTACGCGGATGAGTGGATCTACTCACTCGGTGGTATCATACAACACGCACAAAGAGCAAAGAAAGCGGCGGAAAAGATAAATCAAAACAATCTTCATCTGCGTTGATTTTAGCCCCCAATGTATGAGGTGGAGTTTTTGTCGGTTGATGGCTTGGCTGCCCTAGTAGTGAAGATGAGAATTGAGCGTTATTGCTTGCTTAGAGTAGCATCCGCCAGAGTAGCCCTCCTTATCCGTGAACGTCAGATACGTTCATCCATTTCGTTGCCGTACAACGGTTGCTTTTGTGGTTTAATTACAGTTTTCCGGTCCGGGTGGGGTGGGTGGTTCGGATCTTCCCGTCCAGGGCAAGGGTCGGACAACCGGGAGAACGATAAGAAGGTGCTCGGTAGAACAACTGGGTCGTCACTCAACCCGAAATCTCAGCGAACGACACGTCTATGGCGCGTTGTGTATAAGCTAAAAGCGGGTCGGATGCTGTCGTACCCGGTAAATCGGTTATGCTTTTTGAACCGGTTATGGTCGAAAATTGAGTCGCGACCTGTTAAGTCCAACCTTCGGGATATTCGCTTGCAACGTTCACTAGTGTGTGACAAATGGCTTGGGTTGGACCGGCGGCCAAGGATGTTGAGATATCAAGGATCCAAGTACACGCGAACGACATCGGACAATCAGTGCCAGCGTGAACTGAAAACGCCACAACCACAATCCCTCTAGGCTACGGGTAAGAGAGAGAGAGAGTGTGCTCCAACACCCAGAAAATGTTTCCATTTTCCATTAGCAGCAGGAGAATTGGGAACTCTGGAGGATTAGAGCCGTTTGTTGCCTTGCCATTTTGGGGTAGAATGTAAATATCAATTTACCTCCCAAATGTCGAAAGCGTAACCATGGAGCCCAGAAGCTTTGTAATCGCACATCTCCCTACAAACAGTCACTGTCGGTCCCGAAGATCCTGTTGGAGTACGTTAGGGCAATTTGGAGCTGCGTGTGTTTATTGTGTTGCGCTGCACTAATTTAACATCTCAACGGCTTCGGGTTACTAGAACCGTGGCACCATTACAGTGTCCTTGCTCTGTGCTGTTCTCGGATCGGATGA
This sequence comes from Anopheles maculatus, assembly GCA_002091835.1. Lineage (NCBI taxonomy): Eukaryota > Metazoa > Arthropoda > Insecta > Diptera > Culicidae > Anopheles > Anopheles maculatus. The sequence goes on from KZ063680.1 coordinate 18,864, forward strand.
ATGCTTGACGAATGGCTACGAAATCCGTACAATTTCTCGACTAGCTTGCGCCAAGTGCATATAAATTCATAATTAAACCCTCGCCGCGTCGGATGCCTCGTTATGCCTCTCCAGGAACTTCCATCGAAAAGGACATCGCTTCCGTTGTGGGTGTGCGGTGCCGACGAAAGTGCTCCTGTACTCCGGACCACACTAAACGATGGGCTGACTTCATGAAAACAATGGCTACACGTTCAGCCGTACAAACACACAGCCTTACACACAATGTTATTGTACAATTTGCACCCGCAAAAGGCCAAGGCGCACGTTGCATTCGGCTGTGGCGATAATTGAAGTGATTTGCGTGATTTTACAACACTCGCTCGCTCGGTCGGTCGGTCGCTGCAACACGGACAATTGCATCCTTACCATTGGTGTCGGCCGAACATCGCATACCGGTACACACACGCACAACAAGACGACGCTGGTTGAAAGTTTTCGGGGGCAGGGATGTCGTTATTTTGGACGTCTGTTTCCTATCGCAAAACCTGCGATTTTGAACCTTGGTACTCTAGGGAGGCCTGTCTGGATCTGGGGTAGGTATGTACACATGGAAGACACTTAATGTCCTTTTGTCCATCGTCACGCGTCCCATGCAGAGTATGAGATGTTTCTAAGCGAGTCAAAGTGTGTGCTTGGGTATCGTGCAAGTTTGCGTACTTCATTGAGGTAGGCTTTTAGCAGGACCACTACTACTTCTGCGCCCGGAGAGTGCAGGAAGCAGTGCGTGAAAACTATTAGCTATCCGTTACAATCATCAACGAGTCGGGCTAAATTCCGAAACAAAGGCAAATGTCTGCATTATGGATTGACGGGACGCATGAAGCGAAGGATGTTACATTTTAAAGCGATTATGCAATTAATAGCAATAGCTAATAGCTATGTCCGGTGCTTCGAGCAAAATTCTCTTCCAAGAAGCTGCCATAACGATGGTTAAGTGGGCGAGGAATTTGAACCGAATGATGATACAGTGTAACTCCCGGTGGGTGTATCGGTTTACCAATTGCGCTCTACTTATTGCAAATAAATTAACCATGCATTATTGATTGTTGGCATGATTCCAATGCAATCGTGATTAGATTAGGCTTTTATTTATTTATGAGAAAAAGTAAATATTTGATTCAGAACAAAAAACCACATATCGATAAACACCTGCGGCTACTTTTTGTAGAGCTGAAGTGAAGTGGGCAATCAATCGATTTTAATGAACCATTTTCAAACTCATCCGGGCTGTTTTTTTCGACCCACGCCCTATGTAAACTACATTATGGGTGTGTGTCCATCACATTAATAATACATCCCTGTCTATTATCTTCAAACGAGCTGCACCTGCTTACTGACCAGTGTGCGAATTTATATACCACTACATTGCCAAGCTTTGATGGCATCTTACACATTACACATCTCATAAATAAATTCCATCTTGTTGCAGTATCAAAAGGATTTTCTTACCCAGATACCAATATCGCATCTGGCTCGAGCCCGGAGTGGGCCACAATCATAAATTCGTTCTGGATTTTTCTGTTCCGTTTGCTGCGAGCCGAATCGAATAGTGGTCAAAATTTTGCCTCGAGAAAGAATCTGCTGACCAGCCGACCAGCACAAGGTAATCCCTTGCTCCACAGCTGTGGAAAGTATTCCTTAGAAGAAAAAAGGTTGGATAAAACCGGAAAATCTTTTCACTACCGAAAACGCATTAGAAATGCAATTAGAAGATTCTACCGGGAGATTCTCTCCCGGCTGCATTCTGGTTTGCTATTTTATTTTTGTTGGGAAAAGAACATTTTCCTCCCCTATTTCGAAACGGGATCAAAGCTGCTTTGTACACCAGCAGCCGACAGTTGTTCTCGATAAACCAACCCCCTTCGGCGCCGACCTCTTCTTTCACTCGATTCATGTGTTCGATTACGCGTTTTCACAAGCGGACGTGTTCGAAAACAACTTTCCACAACCAACGAGCAGCCACCATCGGAGAGAACCTTACATCCTTAGCCCTTTGCGAATGGTTTGCTTTGAAAATGACCATTTTAATAAATTACATCCTTTTTAGTTGCAGCGAACAGTGGCTGACGCAGACGTAGCGGGGGGTTTTCTTTTGCTGGGCAGTGTGTGTGTGTTTGTGTGTGTGTACTTCCCGTCTGGAACTGCCAAAAACCACAGGGATTGGTGCTGTGCTTCGTTGCCAGACAGCCTTTTCGTGGAGCCGTTTTCGTTTGCCGAAGCTGCAGCCTCAGCAGTTTTGGCCGTGTTTTATCTGATAACATTCAGCCCAAAGATTCTGAGCGAGGCTTAGCACATGCACACAAACACTGCCGTACCACCAAACAGCTGGCCGACTCAATGACTTTTCCTCCCGAATATGGTGGTGCCCTTTCTTCGGTGGACGCCTTTTGTGCAACTGTTGGCATTCGCGCACGGTGCACAGCATTTCCACGGGAACTGTGACCCAGTGTGCGTCCTTTATCGGTGTGTTACAGATGGACAAAGTGCTCCGTGACTATTTGTCGAGTGCCGGTGGGAAGTCAACATGCGGGCGATGAAGAAAAATGAAAGTGCCACAGTTTGCTTTGCTGACCATTGCACCATTTTTGGGGGATAGTGTTGTAACATGGCCGCCGTCGTTTTTTCATCTATTATTCCCTCACTATTATCCCACCGATGGATGTGAAAGCTGTCGCGTAAGGAAAAGATGGCGAAAAGATTCAAAAACCTGCACTAAACGTTTTGGGGGTAAGAAACAAAGTGCCCTGATAGGTAACAACCGTTGTAACTGTTTAAACTTCACTCAAAAAGATTAGTCCACAAGTGGACCTCGGACAGCAGTCAGGAGAGTGAGGAGCGAGAGAGCGGGGAACACGATATTTCTTGTTTTTTATTCAGCATCCGTCACGTGCTGGTGGCTGGCGGGGACTTTACTTCCGTCCCAGGAACAACCGGCAAGTCCTGCTGCCGACATGCGGTTCGTCCAGGGATTCAAATGTTGGAAGATGTCATAAAACAGTGGCTTGGAGAACCGTCCTTGGTAAACGAAACGTGCACGTACGTGATCCGACATATTAATCTGACTCGGAATGACCCCTCCTGGGAAGTGCAGGAGGCTACCCTCGGTCCAGGCGGAATGGCGGAACAAATCTTACACTCCGGTGTGTGTGTTTCTTTGCAGGATTTCTTTTATTACTGACAAACGCTTCCGAATGGGAAGTAGAAGAAAAAAACGACCCGTCGAAAGCATCCTTTATCTGGTAGCCGACCGAGTCCGCTCGCCTGTCTGTCCTTCGCTTTATTGTACCCATCGTGGGCCTTGCAGTCGTCACTTTAAACTGCAAGACGTCTCCGTTCTTCACGACGTCCCGGAACGAAGGCATAATGGTCTCTACTGGAAACTGTCCGCTTTTTTTTTTCTTCGTTCGGTTGCTTTTCGGTTCGGTTTAGTGCTGCAGCTTTATTCGCCCACAACACTCCCCGGTGAATCGCCCATTTCCGTCCGTACTTTCATCGTTTGCCGCTACTTCCGTATCCGGCTAACCGGGCGGTTGCAGAACAAAAATGTTAAGTGTCATAAAAATTTAAATTTTCATGTCGACCGTCTTGAGAGGAAGCTAAAAATTTCGGTTAAAAAGCAACATAAAAGTGTAAAAAAAAACACGGGAAACCAGGCGCTCTGTCAGGTTGGAGTTAAGTGTGTGGATGGACGTTTTTTCTTGCTTGTGTGAAGAGAAATTAGCAAAGGAAGCTACTGGCTGCAATCGCGCCGGTTTTCCAGTGTTAAATTTAGCTTGAATTAGACCATCAAGAAAGCGCATTAAAATTCCGTATTGTAAGAAAAATTTAGGAAAGACAGGTTGTGCGAGTGGCTTTAACTTTTTAAGCTGTACTTTAATCGTTAAAAACCGCCCAATTTGGTGAAGGTTTCAATTTGGAAGACACCGCACAACAGGTGTATGATGATTATTTTTTGATATTTTTGTACTTTGGGCTTGCATTAGGTATTCAAGAAGAATCGTGATTAATTAAATTATTAAACTTTGTAGGTACTTCAAAAAACCGAAGCAAAAATTAAAACTCCACAGCTATAAACCTGACATTTGGTTTTCGTTGTGATCTTTTAATAAAAGCCGACCTTTTAATACTCCAGTGATGTCTAAGAAAATTTACTATAAAGTACAACATGTAATTCTACGGAATTAGGACTATTTAGTTGAGGTTAACGTAAGTCACAATTAGATACATTCAGACATTAGAAAAGTTACACCATAGCAAGAGATTAACCATACAAAAGACGAAACACTTAACTTCTACTCTATGGGTCCGTATCCGATACCATCCGAAGTAGAATACATCTTGGTTCCCGAATAGGGTCTTTCGGGCAAAGTCGTTACAGCACCACTAGCTTACAAAAATGGACAGGTATCAACTCTAATTCTTACCATTCGTCAATATGCAGAACTGACTATACAGATACAGGAAAATTAAGGACAAAAGGCAGTAATATCAGCTTAAAAAATGATGTCTCGAAAGATTATTTCAATTACCGGGATATTTAAATATAGCTTAGACAATAATTGAAGAGACTATTTATCTATATATTGAACAAGATGCCTTACTTTTATTAGGAACGTTAAACGTAAACAGTGTAAACTACTGAACATGTTATTAATGGCGATCTTAATATGCCGTCCAGAACTGCAACACGGTTTGCGTACATTCCGTTGTGTTTGTCTTATTGAAATTACGCCAGGGGGTTCTTGAAATATTTTCTACTAATCAATTAACCAAGCCAAGCAACCAAGTCAAGCAACCAAGCCACTAGGGATTAAGAATAACCTAAGCACTCCAGTTAACGAGTAGCGCATGTTGAGTATTAAAACAGTCAAACTTAGCTTTTAGATCTACTTTGTAGCTAGTTCTAATAGAATTAGAATGAAAATGTTCGTATTATAGCGTTCAAAATAACTTTGCGAGAAAGAATGTACTTTTGGATATCGTGAACTCTGTTCTCTTCTTATCCGTCCAACTCTCTGAATCAGGCACCAAAAATTGTCATGTAATTTGTTCAATGTCTAGGTCTTCCTGGAAAATCTTTAGTTTGGCAAAGCCTTGGAACTTGATACTTGATTGAACTGATGTTTGTTATCATCATAATCATCATCAAACGGAAGTAAAAAATTAATAAAACTAAGATTTTATCTTTACTGATCTAATCTGCGATATTCGAAACTAACAGGTCTATGGCACAGCACACAGCCACATTCCCCCTAAATCATGCGTCTTGAAGTTTATTAACCTAAGTAGCGCCAAAGCAATCGAGATGTCATTAGAAACAGATCCACAAACACCAACGCCCCGGAACCTGTCGTAGCAGCTGTCGTACTGCTTTACCGGCACCGGCAACAATAAAATACCCATTGCAACGAGTACATTTTCCACACTTCACAAGTGTCCGAACCGATGCGCACTGCCCACGCGTTCGTACGCATTGTTCTTAATTGCTATTTTGCTTCCCGTCAAAAGCTCTCTTTGTGCGGCACAAAACCGCGGAATCGTGTGGAAAACGGACCCGACCGATTAAAGCGACGATCCCCCGGGTGTTTTTTTTTATGTTCTCGCTTCACACGCTGGAGGGTGAAAATTTGGTAAAGGTATTTAGAAACGCGATTACACGCCGCATTATGCCGCAGCAGTTAGGGAAGTGCCGTAGACCCAGGGCCCCGACACACTCGGTCGGATGGTTGTGCGCGTGTTAAGGGCTTTCGCTCACCTCTTCTCTGCATTTAATTGAAAAATTATGCGTGGAAATTAATTTCAGGTTCTACGGCGGTTTTGGCGGCGCTTCTGTTCAAAGCTTTACTGCGGCGACCTAGAACTTGTGACCCAGAACCAGAGCCAGGAACGTTTGTCACGATGAGAACCACGGGATATACACGATATACATACGCACAGTGTGGAAGGTTTTTGGGTTGTTCTGGGTTTTCTTTCTGGGTCCACATAATTCTGCGTGTGATTTCCGATGTAACCCTGTTTTCAACGCCCATTAGAGGGCAGATTAGTATCGTGCGGGATATCGTGATGCTATCGTCATGGTAACGATCCTCAGGAATTACGGATAACGTTACGTCGGAAAGTGTCGATCTTATCCGCCGGCCAGCATGGAACAAATTATGAATGATCGTACGGGCGGGCATGCATACCCATACATTCCTACCTCCTTGAGGATCATCGCCGGCCGGATTTGGGATGACACAACACAAATTTCTCGACATGATCTCGTTACCAGTTTTCATCGCTTACCGCGTTGCCGTCCACGTGCAGCTGAAGCATAGAGCTCCGACAAAATAACAACATCAATCATAAGAAAAGAAGGAAACGGGTTGGGTCTAGCGTGTTGGGTAAGATTTCTGGACTTGGTCGTGGCCAACCAAACGGAGACGAAAATCTATACGATCTCCCAAAATAAAAGCACCGAACGGGTTAACCGATCGTGTTGGCTAGCCCTGTTATCCATTAGCGCCGTACATAAGATTCAATTTAGTGTACCTCTGACCCGTGGCTAAGGCTCTAAGGTTCATCTCCGGCCGCTGCTCCACCCCGTACGGCCGTCCTCCTGGAAACGTGTCCACGGAAACACCGAAAATAGATTAAACGAAATGCACGGCCGGATGACGGACGCGCATGATGGGCCGTTGGTAGGAGTCATTCTACCTTCACGACCCGGCGACGACCGACAACGCGTGCACTGGCAGGTTACGGTGGGCATGAAGATGAAGTGATACATTTCGTTCAATTTATTAAACTCTCTCCACCAACAACTTCACCACCATCCCGTCAAGCCGCATCCACGAGTGGCGAACGCGACGCACAGCGCAAAGCGATGACGGGATTCCCGGATGAAATGAGAAAAGTAAATGGTCCGCATTCGAATGCGAATGCGAAGTACGGTGTGTTTGCGAGGCACCCCCGGTAAAAGGTACCGTTGCTTTTCCGGCGGGTTTCACGAGCAGTCCGAGCGGCTCGCCACACCGGCAAGAGGCGAATGTCTGCCCAGCCAGCCGGGACACCGTGAGTGCATATGATTTCGACCAAGAAAATGAGACATCGTTCGACCCGATTCCGGGTGATAGATCGGCCGGCATTAATTTGCACAAGCGAAGGAAGTCACACTTTCACACGCCGAAGAATACGGCGGAACCCGTACTTAAGCCGCGTACCATTCTCGAACCGGGAAGATGCGTCAAATTAGAGAAAGTGAGTAATGACACTTTTCGAGCTGATTTGCCTGGCTCCTCTTTTTGCTGGGGAGAGCAAAGTTTTACCCATTAGCATTCGCGGTCGTTTTCTTCGCGTGGTGTGGTGGATCTGATGCCCAAACTCTTTTCCGAATGGTGGAGAATAAACTAACAGAATTGCACTTTACTCGTAAAGCGAGTAAGGCAGGTAGACACACGCCCTAAAGACGAAGTGCCTGCTGCTTTCGTTTCGGGGTGACATTAGAGAAAATTGATTGATTGCAATCAAAAAGTCATCAAACCGCGAGCGAGCACTTCCTGCTAAAAGTGGACCGATAAAAAAGTTCCATTTTCCAGTCGCATAAAAATATGACAAATGGCTTGATGACTGCGTGTGCCACGAAGCTCATGTACGCTCATGCTTGGCGTGGTACGAAACGCTCAAGAATGTAACGACGATTGGATTGCGATTCGTGGTCAGAATCAGAAAACTCTCCAACAAACCAAGATTGATAGCAGTTTGTCAACAATTGAACGTTCCTGTGTGTTTGTGATGCCACACTGTGCCATAACTCGTTCGCATTTGTATATCAAAAAAGGAATGTAAAATATGGAGGTTATGATGCTTCACATGCAAAACATCACTCGCCCGTACCCTTACCTTCGTCGCGTTAATATGTTCCCGGGGCGGACACTGTCATTAATCACGGAAATGGAGCATTATAAACGGAAACTGTGTACTCCACGGTTTGGGCAATTCGAAAAGCGTTCTTAATGCTACAACGATCAATGCTACCAGAGTCGGCCGATCTGCCGAGGCTCGATTGTGCGAAAACATCGATACATTTCGTTGCGTGGTCGGGCACCGCAAGTCCCCAGCGGCTTATCCATCCCCAGGCGATGGGGTGTTTATGAATAAATAAAATCTTCACAACCACCTGGGTATCATGGCACATCAACGCCACTTCATCCGGACTCCGTTTCATTTTTCCGAGGACCACCACGATGGTGGGCCCCGGTGACCCCGGGTAATAGCGTGTAAAATTTCGACCACAAATGTGACTCCGGCAAGTCACCGCCGGCGCTGGTGGAACATTTTCTAATGAGTTTGGCTCGGTTTGCATATTAGATTAGTCGGCAAAAGATGATCGGAGCAAACCAGAGCCTTATCGCCACGATTCTGCGAGGTCTTAGAATCGGTAATGAGCTTCGGTCGGTGGTTTTCGCGTTGTGGGGCGAATGCCGTCGTCGGCTCGACTCTGCCATCGACTTAATGAGTGTAATTTTTCATGCCCGGTCGTTCGGAGCAGAACGCGACCGAAATCCCATCGCGCGCACGAACCAGTGTACGAGATACGGCGGGGAATTGGATTCGACACACCCGTCGAAACGGTTCCCGAAATGAATCTCATCTGCTGCTTTGGCGGTGACTCGCGCACGGAACAACGGGCGTTTCCATTCCGGTTCTGTCGTTCCGGGTTTTTGGTGAACCGTTCTTAATCTGGAGACCCCGGAACATGGGCCGGACAGGTACGGTTAAGGTGCGATAAGTCTGTGAGATGAGAGCCTGGAGAATGGTGAAGATGTACCGGCTTTGCGGTCGCCAGTCTCTAAGGGCGATCCCTTTTGGGGCCAAGAGCTTCCCGAAGATGGGTCCTAGAGTGGTGCGCGCGGTTTCAGGAATTTTCGATGAGGAGAATGAAATGATAAATGTCAGTCTAACGAAGTTTCGCTACGGTCGATATTTCTAAAACCTTCTCGGGCTCGGGAATGAGTTATCGTTGGAATCGCGCATCGCCGTTTCGTTACGGAACCGCAGAACGAAGCAAATTGAATTACCAAACTCGTCAATCCTTCGGAAGACTTACGAAGGTACGGAGCAAGTAAATCTCCCGCCACAGGAAATCGGGTTGGCCCTCCCATAATTAAACGAAACAATTAAATAGTCAAACGGATGGGTTCAACTAATTGTGCGCAATAACACAGCAAATCGATCGGCGCAATGTCCAAAACCAAAACATCCGCACCGTCAAATGAACCGTTGTGGATTCATTTCCCTATGGGCGCGCGTTTTGCCTTGTTTTTTTTTTTGTATCCCGACGACTCGTTGTTGGTGCCTCCCAATTTCTAGCGAACCACGGTAAAACCCCAAAACGAGGAAATAGAAATCACTTTGGAACGGCATAAGATTAATCGTTCGTCTGCCCGTGTATGATGGTCATTTCTGGAGCAGTCCAAACGCCGGTAGAGTGAACTTGTTGGCTGCATGGGAGATCCCAAAGCCGAGAATCTGGCCACTTGACCCGTCAGTGACGATTGACATGAAAACGGGGAAAAAAGTTGATTTGTTTCGTTTTAACTGCTGGAACTAGACTGCTCTGTTCTTCCAAACCTTTGATGATGTGGAGAGCTATCTGTACTGGCCATCATCGGGTGAAGGTGACTCGCTCGCAATGCCTTCCCCCCAAAAAAAAAAAAACCGTGGGCATATGAGAAATGTGATTTACTTTCTAATGGGTACTGGGCAGGCAAAGGAAAGATTAGAGCTGACGTGTTTTTGAAGGATTAGTCTTTAACTTTTGGACGGTAAATACCTTCCTTTTTCGTGGCGTGTTTCGTTTTGTTGGGGCTCTACGCGTACATGAACCGCTTAATGGTCTTGTAATGGTAATGAACTACAAGCTGCCTTTGATTACTGCTTCCCCGTTCGGTCGTTGTAATTGATTCCAAAATATCCCTTTAAGAGTTGATGGTTTTTAAAGTGTTTTCATCTACTGTAATCGATATAACGAGCCTTCAAAAGGTATATTCGGTGAATCTGGAAAAACAAAAGTTAAAGCTATGTTTGCGTTGATTTACTCTCCCCCAATGGGAACGCAGGATTACAATTTCTTGCTCAACGTTTGGATCACCTCAAAGCTAACTGTGATGATCAAAAAACTAAAACGACAACGTTTAAAAACCCCGAGCCAACTCCAGCTGGATTCCCATTGAATGGGACCCGTTTAGCTTTATCGTGTTTATCCGTCGAGAATGCGCAGGCTTAAACACTAATCGGGCCGCTCGCCTGGTCACGAGCCAGTGCCGGCAGTGGCCCGAGGCACTGCAGACATAGAACATTCAATAAACCATCAGCTTATTTGATTTTGATTTCCGCTCCCAGGGGCCATCGGTACGCCGGCGGGACACAGGGAGTACATTTATTGGGAACAAATTGTTGTCACTCCGTGTGCATAAATTTGTCGTAAATTATCACCTCCTTTGCCTTCGAATGTTCACTCGGCAGGCTTGAATGCCGGTTGCCGGTATGTGGAAACCTACGTTTTGCTGAGCGGTCAGTTTTTTGTTTCCTCCGATGATGTCTTGCGATGTTAGTAGATCCCGGACCGAGGGAAAATGCTCTCGAGATAACCAGCGATCGAACTACCGGTTGGGATGTTTTTGTTTTTCCTCTATCAGCTTCTTCTTCGTGTGGGACCGACCCATCCTAGACGAGCATTGAAAGCAAAGCGGGGGCAAGAAGATGCGGTTCGGTAAGAATCAGTGACAACAACATAAAATATACGATTATGTGTCTTAAATAGATGATAGTGGCCCACGCCCCATCCATGAAAAAAAAACCACTGATGTCCCGTTGAGGTAAACGTTACCAAATCTTCCCGCTTAGCTCCAAAAATCGAGCAGGTTGCAGGCTGGTTGACTGCCTTGAAGGGGGCCTGTTTTGTTCTGGATAGGGAAAAGACATAACATTAGCATGTGCTCCAGCAAGCTTCCAGCACTCGCTTTGTGGAGAACTCGTCCGAAAGATGGGCCAAATAATGAAGCATAATTTATGCACAAGAGCGAAACGTCACCAACAGCGCGTCATATTGCGCTCGTGGGAAGAGGCACAACCGTCTGACTTGCATCCGCGCGCGTTGTCGGCACGAGTCCCTGAACGGACGCAGTGCTCCATGAGTAGCGGCACTGCGTAGACGAAGTTGGAAAAAATGGTTTAATATGTTTAGTGTAAAACAGTGGAAAACAGTCTTACAGGCTCGTTAGGCACGGCACAGACGGTTAGAAAAAGGAGACTTTAAAAGTCCATCCAGGATACTTTTAAAGTGGCCGAGACTGGAGCCAAACTCCCAAACACAACAAGTTCACGATCGTTTGCCCTAGCATTAGCACGCACTTGGTGGGTCCGCTTCAGGGATTTTGCGTTCGTTTTTGGGTTTCACGCGGCCTGCCGCATAATTCCTGACTCAAGTAAGCCATTTGACTCTTTGGTAGGGCTAAAGTTTATCCTACACAGTTCCACACACGCACCAAATTCCGGCTAAGAATATGTTGATAGAAACAATCTGTTCCTTACGAGACATAGTTCGTTTTCGGGTCAGTATGGTTTGAGCTGAACTTACATAAGGACTTTGAGGACTTTAAAAGGAACCGCCTCCGGAAGCTCAGGATACTTTAAACGGAGGGAAACATGCTGTCTGTAAAACCCGTTGAAAAAGTGTTCAGTTTGGACCGGGTCCAATAGTTGTTAGACATCAGCAAACACGAGGATCGAGGGTTCTCTCGGTTGGATCGGTTGGATAAAGCTATTTGCATACAATTTTAGACAGGATGCGACTAGATGCCAACGCGTTCTGTTTGTTCGTCGACAGTCGATATAAGCCGTCTTCTGCGGCTAAGCCTCGCTTTCTCGCGTAAAGAGGTAATTGGTGTCGACGAGCGCGCCTGCACCGAGAACGCGCTTACGGTCGGTGAGTAAGCATAGAAATCGAAACTCTACGCGCTGCGTGCGGCAAACGCACAGTGGAATATTAATACAACCGTGTGTCGTGGCGGTGGTGGCCACTGTTGCATACTGATTAGCGATGCCGATGTCATTACTCATGCCGCGCTGCAACCGATTTCACCGGTGACCGTTGAGTGACAATCGATAGTACGCAGGGATGACTCTCGTCCCTCACTTCACACCCCTTCCCACACTACCATCGCCCTCGGGATGGGATAGAATCGGATTGCGTTTCACAAAACCCCGACTAATCATAACATTTATAGCGTTACGCTGCTACGTCCGTGCTAAACGCTATCCGTGCCCCGCGCTGTTTGTGGAGTTTGCCGGCAGCAGATAAACGGAATTTAAAGCCTATTATGTTTTTCTTAGCCGCCTGCAAATTGAATCTACACTCTTCCCCATCTTGTCACCTCCAGACCGCGCGCGTGTGTGTGTCCGCTCTCGCCCGATTTTGGTGGTTTTTGCCAGAACGGCAACACTGTCTGACAGTGGGCTAATCTTCTACTTACAATTCCTATCACGCGCGCTGCTTTACGGCAAATAATATATTCATGGGCCTTTGTGAGTGTATGTATGCATAGGAGCGGTGGGTAGTTGGAATGAATGTGTGCCACCCGGGAGTCACCGCGGCCCGGACATCCACAGGGATAAGGTACGGGTACGTTGACGTTTGCTCATTTCACTTGAATATCAATTTGGGCAGATTTTAATTGTAACAATCTTTTCCCTAACAAAATAACAAGCCCAAGCGAAATGTGGTAATAAAATGTTAGACTTTATTGTACACATTTCTATGCTTCTCTTCCAGCCAGTTCCCGAAGTGTGAAGCGTTAAGGCGTAAGTAAAGATTAGCTTTATGAAGCATTTAGCATTCGTGCATGTTTTGCGTGCGTCAGGCCGAACTTTGATACCATTTGCACGTTGTGATAAAAGTCACAGTGTGCGCTTCATCTTTTTTTGATGGACAGTTTATCTGTTCGGAACCCTGTCACATAACAATCGCAACTCGTAAGGAATCTTCAAAAGAATGTGAGTGTTTCTATATATAAAATACAAGGCTTCGTAGCGGTGGAGGATCCTTCTGACATGTGCTCCACAATGTCTGCCAACGGAGCAACGGACTGCAGCATCGCTAGACGTGTGCCAGTGCCAGCTAGCGTGTACAATTACCCGTAGACGTATCACACCGACTGGCACGGCTAACCTGAGAACAAAAGACCGTACCTTGATGCCACGATTAAAATCCCTTTTTACGAGGCAGACAGTACCACCGCCGTGTGAGCATCCCAATCTGTCAAATCCATATCATCGTGATCCGCTCTGGGGTTTTTTTTTTCTTTCTTCCCAACTCCCAAATCCCAACCAAGAAGACGCACGTTACCGCGACGTCTTGACATCGAAGTGTTTGGTCTCACTTTTTTATCGACCCCAAGGTATCTTCTACACCGGCCGGCTGCTATTATGAGCGTTGAAGGACACAATGTTCTTTGGTCGGTTTTGCTCGGTTCGAAAGATTCACTGATTTGAAGCAATTTTAATAGAAAACCCAAATCTGGCCAAAGCTATCTACGATTAGTGGCCTATCCATTTGGGATTGAATTTGCGTTTGACGTTCGAGCGTGTCAAACGGTGCTCACAATTAGGAAACCGAACTGGAGTATTGGACGGTCGGCTTTTTTTTTTTCATTTCGCTTTTGAGGCCTGTTTCACGCGATGCAACAGAACAGCAACAAAGGTTCTCCCATCGAGAACCCTTTTGCCACGAGCTGGAGACCCGGAACGCACGCTTGTCTTCGATCGTACGGACCGAGAACGAACGAACGAACTGGTGGAAAGTATAAAGAGATTTAATCATATTTTTTGTCACGTTTTACTCTTCACGCTTTCCATCCACTGGCAGGCATTCGGGACGGATTTGGAGAACGTTGGTTGTATTTTTTTTGTGATGTCGTGTGTGTGGCTTTATACTTTTTCCCGCTTTCTTACTTCTATGTCTGTATTCGGCGGCTGTTTAGCAGCACCCTTTCATTACGAGAGCGCATCGGAAACGTAAGAACGTGGCCGGAACACCGTTGACCTTTTCATTCGGTGGATTCTGCAATGAGCAAACTGTCGTGGTCGACACCACTTTAGATACAATGATCTTGCGCATTTTCCATCCCTCTAGAAATGACTCCCAGAGATCCACTCGAATCGTGATCATCTTCGGAAGTCAGCGTGCCAGTGCATCAGCTTATTGATGCGTCTCTAGTGTTTCGTTCTAGCGAGGAGTCCTTATCGGACGTCCGACACCAGGCGGCAGTGGCTGGCGACACTGGGGCCAGGACAGTTTTTGTTTGTGTATGTGTGTGTGTGTGTGTGTGTGTTTAGCTGTTCCACGAGAACTTGATGGCCCCAGCTTGGGGCTCATCTGCGAACCGTTTTTCCGCTGTGCTTTATCTGACTCACGACTCGAGTTGACGATTCGTTTATTTATTTCATGTTCTTTTCTTGCTTTTTTGTTGCCCGTTTGTTTGTGTCTTCTTCATTTTTTCTTGTGTGCCTTCTTTTTGACAATTCTTATTGCTACAAATTTACGGCTTTTCCCGGCCTCACGTTCCACCCAAAACAGTTCCCCCCCCGTAGTCTGTTCGAAGCTTGGATGAAAGAAATTAAATTAAATGCTAAAATCTGTTTTACCCACCATCATTCCATCATTCCCGAAATGGGACGGAACCGTTTGGTTGGAAAACCCCGTGAAGGGAGATATTTCTTTTGCCATTCCCTTCGTTTTTCGATTCTTCGGCCCTGCGCTCCGGCACAAGTCGATGGCTGTTTTTCGTCGGTACGAGATTCTGTTAAGTGATACAAATTGGTTCTTTTTTCTATGTTCATTTATGCTGCTAGTACACTGCCGCCAACCGGGCCTTTTGGGGTCGTGACTGGCTGGTTGAGTGATAGGGCCATCGCTGTTTTGCTGTTGGAAGTCAAACAATGCGTACAGCTTGAAACGAGTGTTTAAAGCAAATGGAATCACTGGAGGATGCTGCTGTGTGACGTACTCAAAATCTCATGCTTCAATCAACTCTAAAGTGGTGTTTACTGGATTGACTTGTTTGCGCTGTTTAATGTTTAATGCTTGGGTTTGCTAATGTTTTAGAGCTGCTTAAATGTATTGTCCAAATGAATTGCATTCGTGTATTTATGCTGGGAAGGTTTTTTTTTAATTTTTAGCAAATGAACGGAGTGCTGAAATGATAATGGAAGAATAAATTATTGTCAGCAGTGGGAGATGATTTAATCTTACATTTTTGTTAAATGAATGAATCTTGGTATGGAAAATCATTTCCCTGCATTGTTTGTATGTATTGATAAAATGCTAAAAGGTATCATTTGCTATGAGACTTACAAGAGTGTCAAAAATGTGGCTCTTCTTGTCTTGTTTTGGCAGTATTCAATAATCTTTTTCAGTTTCATAATAATTTGTGATGAACAAGCTTAACATTCATGGTCGAGCAAGTATTGAAATTAAATTCTAGTCTAGTGACTTTAGATGGATAAACCTTAAGCATATCGTAGGACACATAAAACAACATTATTAACGAATCTTAATGTACTGAAGTTTTGACCAGGTTTTGATTTTATGTTTAACGTATTAAACTTCTCGTTGCAGTTTGACGATGAAACCTGTTTCGGTTCGTTGAGTCCAGCTCGAGTTCTACATCACTCGAAATATCAGCAAAGTTCTTTCGATTTTTAATTCTTTACCAAGAAAGCTTCCCGGTAAGCTTCCCATAGGTTTTCACCGAAAAAAGAGCCATTCATTTGAAGTAAAAAAGAAGCCGTTTTTACAGCATTAATCGGAAAATCAGTCGGTTGAGTACGTACCATGAGCAAATACGTTTTAATGTTATTTTCCTTGTTTTTACAACATTTGCAGATCCTCACTAGTTTTTTTTTTTATATTTCCATGACTCGAACTCCACGGCATTAATTCGATTACATTCAGGTCGAAAAGAATGGAAACTGCATTTAAAATTAAATTGAAAAATAAAGTATTCATGGATAACCATTCGCTCATCACGAAACCTTTAACAGAGTTGTGAAAATGATAAAAATGAGGTTGTTTATTTTTTACTAAACTTAAAATGTTGGAAAAATCGAAGTTCAATATCAATAGCATCAGAACAAAGATTTTGATTTACATTTTTTCTTTTCGATGTAGACATAGTCAAAACACGTGAGAAAGTTAAATTTGATGTCAGGTCGTTTCAACTTTAACACGGACATGCTTGGCTATTAATGCTGGCCAAGTATGGTGTTAATGGAGCATTGATAAAATTGCCAACTATTTAAGGCATCGTCACATTACTGTGAACATAGGAAATGCTTTATGCGCGCCTTTGACTAATTCTGCAAGAGTTCCGCAAGACAATACCTTATACTTTTTGTCATATTTAGAATCAACATAATGTATGCTATCCCAGACTGTGCAAAGCTTTTAAAAGTAGTCGACTTGGAGATATTCTTTACAGTTTCTGACCTTGGGGAAACCTGGTGTCAAAGTAATTTTATGCGTGTCAATATTAACAAATGTATAGTCCTAACGATTTAAAGATCACCTAATTGCCCCGTTAAATTCTTGTATTGTGCTATCATTCGATCGATTTTAAAATTTTCGTACATCTTCCTTAAATGGAGAAGAAGCAGTTAGCTTACACGTCCTTTATTTTATCACCTCCCATCATCTCATGTCACTGTGTGTCCTCCCTTACCGTACTAGGTGCGTACCGTACTTTGGACTGGAACTTCTCGAACATAGAAGAATGACGGTTCAAGCAGATCATTGGGATTACTGAAGTCCAATCGATTCTGGAAAAGATTAGCCTTCAGACCTCCTTGCAGGATAGGATTTGGTTATTTGGTGTTAAAGTCTTAGTTTCAGAACAACTAATTCCGGTTGAAATGTTCCTCAAATGCAAATAGTTAAGGGTTACAGCTTGATAGAAAATCAGGCTTATGATGAACCTTGTTTCAGATATAAAAGTGGTCTTATTATATTGTCCACCTCTGTATCCTGGCAATAGCGATACTAGAACATTTGTAGATATTTACTCTTAAATACAAACAAACATCAATTTTTACCACCAACTTTTACAATTTAAAGGAATTGAATCCGTGTTTTTGGAAAAATGGAATGAATTGAAATTAAACTGCAAGCACGGTACATCAAACACACATAATTGTGACTTGTTTCACTCATTCCAAAGAGTGAATTCTTCGAATTGCGTCCAAATGTCTTTTAGTGAGCTTCCTTAGAACCCAAAGAGCTGTTACTGTACGAGGCAAAACACTTCATAAAAGTCAACTTCTGCTACAACAACAACAACAACAACAAACCAGCAACTCAGTTCCGATTACACCGTGCGCTAGATCGTCGGCCGTGTTTTTAAATATCATTTACACCTAACAACCAACGCATCCCACTTTTGGCACGGCTTCGGTGGAAAAGTTTCGCGCGCGAGATAAAAAAAAGGGCAAGACAAACTTTCCACATTAAAGGAAAAAGTTTAATTGAAAAGCTCGACGGATGGTATAGGGCAACCGTCAATGGTTTCCAGCGACGACGACGACGACGACGGCGGCGACGGGAGTCATTGCAAACGGGCACAAATTTTGATTACGCCACATACCGTGAAAATGTGTTGTTTTGGATGTTTGTGTTTTCGTTCTGTCGTACAGTCTTTTGGTTGTGAATGTTGCTGCATGTTGCTGTGCCGCCTGCCACGCGTACACGTGCACCGGCCGGCCATCCGGTTGCTTACAAACTCCGACGAAGAAATCGTAAAACAAACAGTTGCTCTGTGCATGTTAACAAGAGTAACTTTACAGTGGCAGATGAGCATGCGAAGAAGGAATGGAGGTTGGAAGTATCGCAACCTTTGCCACCGCGAGGAGTCAGGCAAAAAGGGGGGGTCCTGGGGGCCAGGAGGGCATAAAGTTGGCACGTTGACAAATACTTTACCGCTTCGTTGTGGTGTTACATGCGTCACTTCGCTATGTATGTTGTGCTTACAGTTGCAATCGTTTTGTTGTCGCATGTAACCATTCTGTGACAACTCTTCGTGTCGTGGGTTACAGCTTTTTGGCAAACAAACTTTGCTAGTGTTTTATACTCAAGCCTTTTTTCTTACATTTTCTTTTCTTCTTGCTCGGGTTTTTATCCAGCATTTTTATATTTTCATATCCGCACCACAACGTGCTTACGTGTTGCTGTACGAAAGCTTGATAAGTTCCGCTTTCAAGGTTGGCTGTTTGTTTCCGTTCTCGAAAACGCTCCCAATTCCCTGGAGCATCGAGAACGACGCTCGATTCCGCGTACGGAAACATCAAAACATGCGTCGGAGTGTACATGGACCGGGAAGAAAAAACTGTACACACAGCCTTTTGTCGTACTGCCTGTACCGGGACCCGATGCACAACGGTTAGCTTCGTGATGTTGTGAATAATTAAGAATCTAGAGCTTCACGTGGCCGGGTGACCTTAACCATGGGAGCATCACCCACCGTGAACGCACAAAAGCCAAAACGTGAAAGAAGGCAGTGCTCCAAAACAGCCGTTTCATGAAGAAGCACCCCTTTCAAACTGGCAAAGTGAAATAAATTACGAAACTTTGACAGGCGCTTAATCTTCGCGGTAGAGCCAGACCACGAGTACCTGAGGCAGCTCGCGTTTTACGGACAAACACATCGAAGATTAACACGCCATGAAACGAACCGCGCCGAGGGCTTCGGATGGATCGAATGGATCCCACCGAACACTTGACGCAAAACTGCCGCAAGAAGAACGCTCGAAAGCTAGTGACGAGTAACCACAGTGACCGCAAGTCGAATCCGAAGAATGCGCGCGCGACTTTCCCGATCTTTGCCGGGGTTGTGGTTTTTAAAATGTTCCTTTAACTCTTCAGGGTTTTTCGTCCACCGGTCCACTCGGGACGGGACCGTGGCCAAAGCGCAAACATTGTTCCAGCATGCGGCACAAATCTGTAACCCCAGCTGTGGCCATCTTTTCATCAACTGTTGTATGAGCGTGAGGATGGTGGTCCGCGTGCGTTCCTTCAAGGATCTCCAGCTGACTTGTGTTTTTGAATTGCAGTGAAGCGATAACAACGAATGTTCTGTTCAGTTTGCATGAATTACCATTCCTTCATGGAAATAATAGATGATTAATGTGGTGTACAAGAAGCTTCTCGGTTAGAGGTTGGCCAATGGCAGAAGAACTATTACGTTAAGGATTGTTTTTGATCTTATTTTCTGCTGCAGTCCCCAAGCAGAGACAGTAGTGGTACTGGTCTTCACACAACATATTCGGGTATCGAATGTTGTCCGGAATGTCTTCCAGAACGCAAGACTGGTTATATAGTAAAAGGTAAAATGGGGTTAGGAAAAGCGAGTAATGGCAGGCCTCTTCAGTTGACGAACGTGAAGAAGCTATTACATTTTTGAGAACATTTATAGCATTCGTCTTTCTGTGATCGGTACTTTATCATTATTTTCGCAGTCTTCAAATTATGTTGTAAAAGTTCAAGTAGAAAAGCTATTAAATTAAAAAAAAAATCATACTTTCGAAGTTAATTATTCAAATACCTATGGTAACATTATAAATCTCCTGAAACATGATTTTTTTTAACATTATGAGGGATTGAAAGGTTTGAGTCACATTCTCAGTAAATTGTATTTCTCATTCTTTAATATCTCTAACAAGCAATTTCACAGTCTTTTATTCGTTATTCTTTCATTGAACAAAGAAAGGATGATATGATGTTCGTCGGTATACCTTGCAAACTCATAATAACTTCATATCCTCAAGAACATTGCTTGTATATTTTTTGATAAATGACTACTTAGACGTGGGAGATGCAGTAGCAAAAGTTGGGGTAAGTTTGTCATAGGTGAAATTGAGCAAAACATTCACCATTTCAGTTAACCAAGCGTTCAAATGAGTATACAGAATTGTTCGCACCTATGATTAGATATGGGGGCGGCCCGGTGGTGTATTCGATAGCGGCGCCGGTCTTCACACGGCAGGACCGGGGTTCGAATCCCGGCGGACCGCCTCCCCGTACGCAGGACTGACTATCCAGCTACGGGTAAAACTTAGTCACAGAAAGCTAGCAATAGCTGGCAGGCCAAGACCTCACGAGGTTGTAGTGCCCAAGGAAGAAGAAGAAGAAGATGATGATTAGATATAGAGTGCCGGATTTGCACCAACGTTGACCATAATCAACCAAAACAAATCATTTGTAAGGTTAAACAACAACCAATACCAATTTGTTCAACGAAAACCCGACACTGTTTGCTTACTCCATTCAGATTTTTGCTGCTTTATGCCACTGTTTGCTATTTTTCTTGAGAGTGAAGCTGTCCAAAACGTAAACATTGTTATTGAGAGTCTCGGGAATTTGATCACGGTTTTTGGAATCGTATCTGGATCGATCCAACTAACGACCGAATCCTAGAATCCGCTCCAGATTATTTATTTATTTATCAAATCATTAGTTCACACTGAAGAAGGATTGTGTGGATCTTAGAGGATTACATCCCCAAAAAGTTTGCCCCCGGGAACACGATCCGTAATCGATAAGATCATTTCGGTGACAGAAATTGCTCAGGAAAGAGGAAGCTCTACGGCAAACAGTTGTATACATATATAAAAAATCAATACCATAAATCCGTATTGGGATTATCTAATTATAGAAGATGGAAAAAAGTGTAACCGGAGATCAAATTTCGTCCGGAGCATTAGCCCGTACTGAGGCTTGACTATTTTACTACGTTGCATCAATGAGTTTGTTTGTAGAAGCCATTAGATGGCCGTCATGCCTTAGCAGAAAGTTAAGTAGGAAAAAAGAAGATATTTTTTTATCCTCATAAATTTAGACGGGTAAACTAATTACATAGCTAATGTATTCTAGTATTGAATCCTAAATACCATTCCTAAACCTGGTACAAATCTACCAACCTGGTGCACTAGGAACAAATCACTATTATGAGAAATTTATAAATAATTATCAGGATATCCCATCATATTGTATCTTCCTAGAACGAGTACTTTAATGTCCATCACCAGCTTATACCAAAGAACCTGACCCGCAAAACATGATCAAACCGCAATAATGAAGTAAATCTTCACGGCACACGATTTATGCGGTCTCCTTCCAGCTGTTCATAATCTCCACGTGCGCGGATACTTTGGTTCATCCCGATAATGGACATATCATTATCTCCCGAGCTCTGCATTAAGCTGACCGATGCGAAGGCGGTTATCCCTTACCCCGAACCCACCTACCAACCCCACGTGTCGTGTCCGCGTATGTCACACGCTTGTCGTGCCGGCTCATCGTGACATCTGTCGCACAGAATTAGCGCTAACTTCGATGGCCAGCGTGACAGTAAGGGCCGACATTGGCCGGCTTTTCTCACCTCATTATGCACCATATGACTCATTTCGTCGTTGTTGGCAGGCCATTTGGACAGCTCTCACTGGCCTGCTCGCTTGCTCGGTTAGCCTTTCAGCTACGGCAAAGTCACGAACACGACCAGATACGTGGGAAGCTTCCAACCATTTGCACTAGTCGCGTGACGGTTCAAAAGGTTAACCGCAGCATCCATCACACACGCAGAGTGGTGCCGTGCATCGTCAGCACCGTGTAGTCCGGTAGCAGCTATTGATTACATTAAAAGTTTAATAACTATTTTCCCAAAAGCTTGGCGTCGAGGCAGGAAAGGGCGGTCGGCGGACCGCGGGATTGCTTTCGCTTCATCACTCGGACGCGCGTTGAACGTTCTCGGCTCCTCAACAGACCGCTCGGTGATTGCAGTAATCAAATCGGCTTTTAGGATATCCGATGTGTGTTCTTTCCCAAATGGCTCGAACGTCCCACCGCGAGCTGCTGGCTCTCACTCACCGATCGCTTTGTCTAATGGGCAAGAATCACCGACACAGCACATCCAGTAAAGCTCGCTCGCTCGACCTCGAACGCTTGATCTTGAAGTACATTATTGATGAAGTCTTCTGCTGCGCATCATCACCCCGGCGGCATCCAGCAGTGGGCGATCGATTCGCGTCTACGATGGCTGGGTGCCGGCTTCACCCTAATGGCGGAGGCTATATCATACCCCGGGTGTGTTTGGAAGCATATAATTTTGAGCTATCATCATCCTGCTTTCCGATGATGCGCTCTCGCCGTTCATCCGCCCCATGAACGGGCATCAATGCGGTGCACAAAGAACTGGCACGGAAAAATACAGGCCAGACTGGGTAGAATGAAAACGGATCGAATGGGAAAGAAACACAGAGAGAAAAACTCTACACGCAGTTTGGAGTGGCGCTCGAAAATGTTAAGTAGGTGTGTAAATGCCTCTTCGGAGCTTCGGAGGTCGAGCCCTTTTCTATTCATTCGCAGTTTTCGGGCCGGCAGTTTAGCGTGCCGCCTGAAGATGAACGAGCCGAGATGAGCGCTGTAATACAATACCCGAGACTCGTTCGGTGGCGTACCCGATTGTGTAGTACACCGACGTAATTGTATTAGCAACAAGACCTTTGCCTAGCCATGGAGGTGTGTTTCTTGGGGGGCGTTATTGGTGTTGTGTTGCTTTGCCATTCAAAACGGCATTAAACGTACATTTGTATTGTGTGGAGAAAAAGAAATTGAACAACAAGCGAAGGCCTCCACCATTACTCTGCATGGTACGGATTTGAATGATAAAATCAGAACGCTCAACGTACGCCTCCTTCCATTCATGCGGTTCTTGCGGTTTGAACGGGCGAGAACTCGAAAGAAAAACGCGGAAGATGCATTAACAGAACCCGAGACCGGGGTGGAAAATAGGGAAATTAATAATTCCGGATGCTGGTAATTCACTGCATCCTATTCATTCGCGGTTGTTTGGTCTGTTGGATGGTTGTTGGTGGTGGATGCTGTTGCCACAAGCTTCCTGGTCTCGCTTTTATGGGAGCTGATGTGGTGTTCCCGATATCCCGGAGTCCTCCTGCACCGGGCGATAAACGAAGAATAGATTAGCTGTGCGATTTATAAACCACAGCAAATGAACAACACTGTTTGATGGGTTTCTTGATCGTTTGATAAGATGTGGTTGATTTTGCCCACCAAATGCGCACCATTAACTGACAAACTGTTGAACCACGAGTGCAGTCATACAGTGACCATCTTTTCTGGTGCTTTTGCATGATGCATGCCTTTCTGCTCACCAATTCGATGACCTCTCAGCCCTCGAAGACAGAAAAGAAATTGAACAAGGATCAGAAAATGAAAGCAGCGCGTTTGAACCGTTTGTTTGCGATCTCATGAAAGATGCATCAAGCATAACGATGTCATTTTCAAGCTGACCTGGCACTCTACACACTAATGACTATATCATCAGCGGGCAAATTACAAAGTAGGAGGAGTAGATCATAGGCAGAAGAGTCCAGTCCCAGCAGCAAACGGACGCAGCGAAAAACAAAACCAAATGCCTTCAAATAATTTACTCGAAACATCTAATCAACTTTTCCTTTTTTTTTTTTGGTTCGGTCGCCCTTCGTACGATGTAGAAGCGTACGACCTTTAATTACTTCCCAAAAACTTAAAACACCATTCCCCTCGGAGCGTGTGTGTGTGTGTTCGGTGGGAGGAGGTTTTTAAAAACTTTGCGCCCGGGCTCGTCGAGTTCGTTTCGAACATTGTGCTCTGTGAGTTGATTCGAACGAACTACGTTCCCTCGGGCTCTAAAGCGGATGAATGGTAATGTGATCTCTAGTGCTCTAGAGTGAAGAGAGAGAGAGAGAGTGAGAGAGAGTTGAAGTTAGAGGGACGATAAAAAAAAGTTAAAACCCGAAGCATCCAATTTTGTTGCTGAAGATGAATCTTTGTATCAACATCGAACCAAGACCCCAAGCATTCTGTGACGTTCGGTGCGTTCGGTGGGCACGCTCTTGCAAACATAATTTAATTCCACGATCCACCGACAGTGTCGGTGGACACTGGGAATGGAAAAATGCCATGTTCAGAACCCGCCGGGTTTCTAAGACTGTGACCGGGCAGGTAGAATCCATCCCACCACCAGCGAGGACCACTCATCAAACGTGCTCGTGCTCGATCTATGTGCTATCGCTAATACCTACAAATTATCTTTCATAAATCTTACACCCCTGCGGGCAGTGGGTAGGTCTGGTCGGGAGAAGGATGCGAGCAACGAAACGAAGGTCGGGATGTACGAACGAACGGGCTTTAATTTTTCGCTGGACCTTGCGATAGAACCGGACGCAAACCAACAGTAGAAGAAGCAGCAAAGAAAGAAAAACTACCCAGAAATACCAACAAGTCAAGTCACGGG
>LULA01014598.1:0-43257 GCA_002091835.1 Anopheles maculatus
CGACACCAACCAACCAACCAACGGCTGACCGGTTCGTGCCATGTGTTTTGGTTGATCGGAAGCGAAAGCAAAGAAGCCCAAAAAAAAAGTTGACCGATCCTAGGAATAGCAAAACATACCGCTGTAGCGTACATATTGCGTGAAGCCCCAGTTCCCGTGTGCCGGCGGAAAATAGTGTGTGAAACAAACCCGATCCACCCGGACAGTGGCGATTTGTTGTGTTTTCCCCATTTTTTTTCTCTGTTCGTGCTTTTTGCTAACTCCAAGGAACTGGCTTTCACTGTATCGCACTGCACTCTCTCTCACACACACACGGGCAGGAAAGTTGGCCGCCGGAAACGAAACTACTGGCAAACATGCAGCACCCACCAGCAACCAGCATTCCCGGACCGGTTCGGGTGCAGCAAGGAAAAAAACCGGCTTTTGCCGGAGCCTGCCTTTAGGAAACGACCAATAAACTTTTATTTATGGCCCTTTACAGAATGTCTGCTTTGCGTTTCCGATTGCATAGGAAATAGGTTTCTTCGGTGATGCACAGCTTCTTCGGCACGCTTCTTCCCCTGCCTGCTCTCGGGCCCCAGCCCCGTCTGCCCGGTTGTGTTTGCTTCTATTTCGAATTGAATCGAACCGCACCGCACGTTTGGCGTTCCATCGCCGACCAAGCAATAGCAACGACCTGCCTGCATGTGGTGTTTGGTGTGTTTGTTGCTGTAGTGGCGAGTAAAAGTTGCCTCCATTCATGGTGCTGCTTCGGTTGGTGGCAAACCGACAGCCAAAGGGTGCCTAGCGAAGAAAGCTTTGGTTAAAAATATGGTATTTCAAACAGTACGAATGCGGTGCACGTCTTTGCGAGATAACGATGCGAAGCAAAATTATGATTATTTGATTTGCTCATTTAAATTGAACGCCATTTAAAAGGCAAACGCCGAAGGGAAGCGCATATGGTATGTACTCTGGGAAATGGGAACACCAGTGTGGTCTTAGTGGCCATTTTAAATTTATCAAAATTAATTAAGGAATTCTTTAAGTACCATGATCAAAATATATTCGCATGTTTAATAAAAAAATTACAAAAAAAAATTCAATAACAACAAACAAAATTTTACAATTGTTTTCTAATTGAAATTATGGCTCCTCGTGTATACTTACAAACTATCCTATTTTTTTTTTATAAATCATTTATTTACAATCGTGCTTACACATAGACACAACAATGTACAAAATTACATTTATCCTAATAGTAAGAATAGACACAAAATTATGTCTTTATTTTAATCAGAGTAAATTTTGTTTGGTAATTGGTAGAAAAGACACCAACTTAACAATTCAATTGTGATTCTAGCTGAAAACACAAGCACGAAATAACAATCAAAAGTTGAACACAATTAGCTAGAAGTACCATTTGTTTGCAGTGCAATTGAGCACAAGCATCGAAAGAAATCGCAACCACTATTGTTGCTTGTCTTTGGGCAGTCAGACGTCGAATCTGATTTTTCTAAAACATTAACAACCAAATTTAAATCATCTTAAAAAACACTATAAATATTACTAGATTACTAGAAATGAAGCCTGATTTCTCAAAGTCTC
Source organism: Anopheles maculatus (assembly GCA_002091835.1). Taxonomy (NCBI): domain Eukaryota; kingdom Metazoa; phylum Arthropoda; class Insecta; order Diptera; family Culicidae; genus Anopheles; species Anopheles maculatus. Next base: position 1,588 of record LULA01014598.1, read on the forward strand.
TATAAACTAGCTAACCAACCTACCAGCTAGAAAAACGTCGTTTATCGTCCCATAGAATCGATTGTCACATATGTCAACATGTGAACCATGTGTCAACTAACAATTAATTAAATTAATTATGCAATTACTTAAAAACTACCTTAGAAGAATTTTCATAAGATGGTGTTGTATGCTAGGGACTCGTCTAATTACAGTGAATCTGACGATTTTGATGCTGTGAGACTTTGATCCATGTTAAGTAGCATGCGAAGCTGAACACATATGTACACAAAATTAAGTTGATGAACAATAACTCGGGAAGACTGCATAAAAAGCTAACGTCACATGCTTCCAGGCGGAAAAACAGCGTATCCAAAATATGCCTGTTTTACCTTCCGGTTCAATTCTTCTGTTCCAAAGCTGCAGTCGTAACTACCAGGTCAGATCAACCGCTTGAGCGAACAGCGAAATCCGAAGGCGCATTGTTCAAGGGAATCGTGCCTACTACGGACTCCACAAACTGATGAGATCCAGAAGACTCCAACAACGCACGAAATGCGCCATATATCGCACACTGATACGGCCGGTAGTCCTCTACGGGCCCGAGTCCTGGACTATGCTGGCGGAGGACGCCAATGCACTCGCCATTTTCGAACGGCGGGTGCTACGGACTATCTTTGGCGGTGTGTGCGAGCAGGGCGTGTGGAGAAGGAGAATTAACCACGAGCTAGCTGAGCTGTTTGACGATGCAGACATCCTGACGGTTGCTAAAGCCGGAAGGATACGCTGGTTGGGTCACGTGATGAGGATGCCGGACTCATGCCCTGCCAGGAAAGTGCTCGTCAGCGACCCGTTCGGCACGAGGCGTAGAGGAGCCCAGCGAGCTCGTTGGCTGGATCAAGTGGAGTCTAACCTGAGGGATATCGGATGCAGCCGGGGATGGAGGAGTGCAGCCATGGACCGAGTTTCCTGGAAACGGATTGGACACCAGGCCCTGTCTACAAGACGTGCTCCGTAGGAGCAGGCCAGGAAAGAAGAAGAAGATCAACCGCTTGAAAAGGTGAAAAATAACTCAGATGTTACTGAAATTGCTCGCCCTCGATACTTAAGACGAAGCGATCTAAGTGCCAATCATGAAGGACGAGTGACTTATGACGCTTGTGATTGTTTTGAAAAAATATTGTAGTACAGTAAGTACGTCGTCTGTACGAGAGACTGTTCACAGTTCTCAGCAACAACCAATTTAATGCTTTGGTCAAAATCTCTAAAGCGCAATCATTCTGTAGTTAATGCACGATCACGAAGATCAACTGATCGTTTAAAACGTTTATGTTAACTTAGGTATCATCTCATTCCCAAAGAACCGCTCGGGAAAGGGCAGAAAATATGTGTAGGAAAATTATTTAAAAAAATATAAATTAGATTAGAACAAAGCAACAAACAAATTTAAATAGTGAGGTCTATTGTCTTTTAAAACCCTTCTTTCTAATGTGATCGTTGTGATAAGGTTCAACACCTCAGGCATATTATATTCTGCGTTACTTGAATCTGTACATACATTCACTGTTGTCAAAATATGTTTCTGACAGGTTCTCGAGTCAAGATACACCCAAAGTTCGAGAAAAACGACCTTACCGTAGCTGTCAAATAAAAAAAAAACGCTTAGAATTCTCAGAAATTTCCCCAAGCCAAACTCATCCAAATTTGCAGCAATGGAAATTTGGTCCAAATATATACAAATTGTTTGGTAATGTTTTAAACTATATAAAAGAATTACTTGAAAAAACTTGTAGAATGGAAGACTATAAAAAATAGAACAATGCAACGATAAGGCTTCAATACGTAAGGCTCGAACAGTATTTAAAAAATGTGGATGTTTGGTTTATGGCCTAAAATACACTGTAATTGTAGTAAATTCGTTAAAGTGATACATTAGTGCAGTACTTTTTGACCTTTTCTAGTTGCTTCTTAATGAGATCTTCACCAGTTTATTACGAATGAGTTGGTACATCATAGTTGATTAATAAAGTTACACTATTTACATTCATTTTTTATTGTTTCGTTCGAAAACAGTAATTGTAGTTTTAAAGCAAATAAAAACTCTTTTTTTTCAACATTCACTTTAAAACTTTACCAACAGTAACCGTAAACCGTAATCAACGCTTTGCGATTTTTGTCTCGAATAATTTGCAATTAGTATTGCTTTCTGACCAACGAAAAACTCCGGCCACCCAACTGTGGTACTTTAATTCTATCAAGAATTTCTTAAACACGTACGTCTAAACGCTCTCACACCCCAGCGCGCACACACACACGCACACACACTCACCTAACCATATTGCATTAGAATATCTTCCGTACCGCAAGTCAAAAACCGCATCCGAAGTCACTGCCGTGGGAGAGTGGCGCAATCGAAACTAGTGTTTTGCACCCCCATCCCGTCACTCCCTCCTGCCAAGCACCACTTCGTCCTGTCTCGAAGGGGTTGCCAGATGGTGCTAGAATGTCAGGAGGAGAAAAAAAACGCCAACAAAAACGTCATCCAGTGTGTCGCATTCCGGCAGGCACTCGAGTCAGTGCCTTTGTGATTTCCGTACCAAGCGCCGGTGCTGGCTTACCGTGCAGTGGCTTTTGACTTTCATCCCGGGCTTGGATGGAAGACGTAGTCCGAAACCTCTCTTGCCTGCATCCTCCCATCGCACGTTAAAAGTGCACATAATTGGTATGCGTCCTTGCGGTTTCGTTTGTGAGGCACGTGGATTAGGATCGAGAGCAACACGACCCACCTCTGGACGGTGCTGGACCCGGGGCTCCAAAGGATCTAAGGCTCCCTACTCTTCCGTCGTTTCATCGGAAACGAGATCGATGAAAATTTAATTTAACTATACCATACAAAGAGACCGACCCGGTTGGGTGGAACGAGGGCCAATGAATGTGAGAAACGTTTTCGCCCGACGGAGCATCCTGGGGCAACTTCTTCTTGGAGCTATTCCACCGGCATGCCGGGATTTGACGAGCTGCCGTGGGGATGTGGCGAGGTGTCGGTGTGTATGTGAGTGTGAGCACCTACACATGTGTTCCCAACATCGGAAGGACATCAGTAAACGATCGTTTCGACTTCCGCTTCCGGTGTATGCTGATTAAAAACGTATGTTTTATTTTATGACTACAACTTTCCTCCAGGTTCCATCCATTCCGGAAAGGGGTCAGCAAGAAGTGGTCCTTGTGGTCCGCAGTGTTTTAAAGGCTAATCTGTCCTGTCTCGTGTCCTTTTCAAATTGTGCTTGCAAGGTGTATGACAAAAAGCATTCCTAACTCGCCCCTTCGCCCGCAAGATTCCTTGAGGGTGTCGATTTCCGTAGCAAAAGTTAGCGATGTGGTTTGCACGGTTGGATGGAAAATCGGGTAACGGACGTGAAGAAAGGAAGGACGGATTGGTGGAGCAACTTTTAGCAACAACATTTTGTGGTTTTACTGGTTCGATGACTAGTAGCAGACGTGGGATGGAGGTGTAAGGTGGACGTCGCTTTACCACCAACTGCCACTCCTTGTTTCCGGTGTGGTTTACATCGTCCAAGCTCCCGCATCCGTACAGAACCAACCGACCAAACCCAAACCACTGGTCATTGCAGAAGTTTTCCCATAATTTTCAAGAAATAAGACTCGAGACGGACAAAGATTAGGAACTTGCGTGCAGCTAGATGCTTTGCAGGGAACGAAAGATTCCTGGGATCAACAAGGGCAGAAGTATGCCAGGCCTGGTTCGTTGAAAAACTCATCCATATCGGTTTCAGCCATGCGTGTCGCGGTGGCATTCATCGTGGCATCGAAGTATTTATGATGATAATAAATTTTGTTTGCATCATTGCGCGTTTTGTGCCTGTAAATGGCTTCTGCAAGGCACAACGGCACAGACAAATGATGCATGATAAACGGATGCTTGTTCTGTACGGTTGAGTTTCCACACAATCAACCCATTTGATGTCAAGTTGACAAAAGGGAAGATTCTTTTCTTGCTCTTAGTTTTGTAAACATTTTATAGAATTAGCTAAAAGCGTTTACGTTTTATTGTAACTTTGAGGAATGTTGTACACATCTTAATAGTTGACGTGCTATTTAAATTAACATAAATTAGTTAAATTCAAATCAGAGTAAGATATTTTTACTGTCATTTTATACACAAGATTGAGAGAACTCATGAATTAAAATTTTAAAAGACTTATGACCATTGTACCACCTGGCAGATCGGATTAATTCTAGCTATCGCATATTGCGCATATTGTGTAACAAGACTGATTCTTTCAAACGAGAAGCCTACGTTCTAGTTATGTCTTCTGGAAACACACAACATTTTACAACATAGCCAAATGATTCAAGGAACATTCAAGGAACTTCGTTTGAAAGTTTGGTCGCATTATTACAATTTTCCCTTAGCGAAAAAGAATAAGGGAAATAAATATCGCATTTCTACGATACAGGCCATATGGTCATTTGGCTATTATACAATCTTCTCCTTTCTGGACGTGCTATTTAAATTAACATAAATTAGTTAAATTCAAATCAGAGTAAGATATTTTTACTGTCAATTTAGACACAAGATTGAGAGAACTCATGAATTAAAATTTTAAAAGACCTATCACCATTGTACCACCTGACAGATCGGATTAATTCTAGCTATCACATATTGCTACCAAAATTTGAAGGACTTTTTGGAAATAATTTTATCCACAAGCTTTTGAATCATCTGGAAACCTTACTGGCTATAATTACCGTTTTTGTAACAAGACTGATTCTTGCATACGAGAAGCCTACGTTCTAGTTATGTCTTCTGGAAATACACAACATTTTACAACATAGCCAAATGATTCAAGGAACATTCAAGGAACTTCGTTTGAAAGTTTGGTCGCATTATTACAATTTTCCCTTAGCGAAAAAGAATAAGGGAAATAAATATCGCATTTCTACGATACAGGCCATATGGTCATTTGGCTATTATACAATCTTCTCCTTTCTGTCTGACCCATGATAGGATAACTATGGGACTGCAGTCTCCAGGAATTTTAGTTAGACAAATGAATCAGAGAATAATTTGACCTGTATTAGGAAGACAAAACTGTGGCCCGATGACAATATTGCTTCACATCTTGAGCTTTAGAGGAGAATTTGTAAAAACCTTGGAGAAAATCCTAGCTAAGATATGTAACTTTATACCAAATCCTCTATCGTAACCTGTGTAAGCAGAACTCCTTCTAACGGCGTTCGTGAAATTTATCCCACCGACAATGATTTCCCAGTGTATTCAGCAGCGACTAATAGAATGGTCTGGCTAAGCTCTCACGTTAACTCATGTTACCTTCTTTCAGATTCAGATAAGCTATCGAATAAGCTTTAAGTTATCAAAAAGATATCTCGTTATACTTGTCGAAAATATTCGTTTACCCCAGGTAAGCAAAACTTTCACTTCCCGAAAATTTCGTAACGAGATCATAACCACCAACAGGAACTCAATCTATAACCCATTCATGTTTTGTGCTTTGTTCTCAAACCTCCTTAGCGTGAAAAAAATACCATCAGTCGAGATAACATCGAATGGCATTATTTGTGAGAACTGGCTAACACTGCATCATACAGGGCAAGAAACAACACAACCAACAGCTCAAAGCGAAAACAATCAAAAGTTTGAAATTAGTTTTCCCTTTTTTCCTACCACCGGCCACAATCCCATACGAGAATACCGCACCAAGGAGCTGGTACACCGGATTCGGATCAATAAATTAAGAGAGAGGGAGAGAGATTCCCTTCCGAGGAGCAAGTATGAGCCCAATAAAGCAAAACAGTTTGACAAACAATCATCCGGATGTGAATGTGGAGGTGATGTTCTGGTGCACTGGTTGAATTTAAGCATAGCAGCATCCGTGTCGTGCATTAGGCACAAAACATCGCAACCTCATGGCCGAGAAGTGGTCTAGATGTCACCCAAACAGCGTGCCACCATTGTTACAATGCTCTCTTTTGATTTGGCAACATTTGTTCCCTCATAAAAGTCACCAGTTAACGACAAGCTTCGAAAAGCATTAAAATATTAAACACTGCACACAGTAGCAAAGAACCAACCCACACTACTCGTAAGATAATCATTTATTCTTAAGGAAACTCGTACACTCCGATTAAACGGTCACGAAAGGCTATTCAACGGCAGCAAGTTTTACGTTTACCAGAAGATGGTAACGCTTAAAAAGTTCCTGAAACCCTGAACAGAGGAGGTGGGCACTCTTAGGCACCATCAACTTTAACCCGATGACTCGCGCCATTGCGAACTATCTTCTGCACGGACGGTGTGTGTGTGCTCCTTTTCGCGTGGTAATTACACTTTGGGAAACTTGCTCCCTAACCTCCCGAGCCGCCCCGCAGCAACCTCATACCCGGCTTTTATTTGCCGTCACACTAATGGTCTGCCACCTTTCCTTCCGAAAAGCCCAACCATTTGATTGACTTACGAGCGGCGGGTCTAAGTTACGACCGAACTTAACGGCTTCCCAACCTTGCTTACGGTTGTGCGAAAAGTTTGTCCACCCTGCAGCGTACAACATTACCGATTGCAATGCGTTGGATGCGAATGAAGGAAGCGGTAACTTGCTCCCGCTCAGGATGGGGTAACATGAAAAATTACTTACATCAACTTTGGCGCAAAATAAACAGTCGGCAGTTGTGTTCTATTCGGTCTAGGAGGTCGGGTTTCACTTTTCAATTTTAAGAAACACTACTCATGCTCGGATCATATTTTCCTCCGGTTCAAGGGTTCGCTCGTCAGGAAGGCCTATACGGAAAGGGATGAGCGTGATGGTAGGAGGTTATTTTCACCTTTTTAAAAGGATTCCCAGCGCGGTTTAATTACTTTTGCCTGCTACACGTTTCTAACGCTTCCGTTTTACCTTTCTATACTGTGTTCGATGTGCATTCGTCGTGTTTTCTTGCTACGTTGGCTTGTACGCTATTTGTTCGCTTTGATTACTATCACACTACGGTATTGTTTATTCATCCACACTCGCCTATGGTCGTATGGTGGCTGTTTTCTGTATTTGTTTCCACTTTTCCCTTCGATTGTGTTACTTCTTCTCCTTCGAATGACGAGTATGCTTAGTTTGCTTTGAAGTATTTCTAGTTCTGCGCACACACAGTACACACACACACACGTACTCACATCTTCACGCTTTGCTTACATTATAAAGAAGGAAGTATCAGAGGAAAGCTAAGGCCACGTATTATGTTGATGTATTTTTTTGTCGTTTTCTAGCAGTTTTTGTGTTCCTTTTGGTTATGTGTGTTTTTTACTTTAAGTTTATGTCTTTTCCACTCCGTTTCACTATACAGCACCAGTCACGGTGGTTGATCGTTCCGAAAATGTTAGCCGTTTGCTTTAACCGTTAGGCTTAGTTTATTAGTTAGCTATGTAATACGATTCGCGCTACTCTGAGTCTTTCTCTTTTATACACTCCATCCACAAACGTGTACTGATGGCACTGAGACATTTAGCTGTGTGATTGGTAATGCAAAGAAACAGAAACAGAATGTTTAAATGTATTGTCACTATCAATACTTCACGGGTGATTGATTTCACTTTGCTGTGCAGTGTTAGTGGATGTGCAGAATTTGAATTCAATGGTTCTGTTTTAAGAAAATGCTACAAGTAATGGAGCGTAATGTGATTGGTGCATCACCAAAAAAAAAAAACAAAATAAATTGAAACATTCAAATCCCAACAGATAGAGATGGAGAACGCAAAGTGCAGCTTCTCTGCTTGCTTTACCAATATAATACTATTATCTTCTTAACATTAATGTACTTTACAGCAGTACGCTCCCGTTCGGCAAGCATTATCCTCCTTCTTTGTCAGCTACTTTTAGCGGTTTGCTCTACGGTCCTCTCTAGTAATGGTGTCACCCGCAATCTCTTTTACACTGGGCGTCCTTCCTGAGCGCTCTACCATTACTGTTTTATTATTTATTGTTATGTATAGCATTTTTTTTCTTTTCAAACTGTGCCACTCGATGACGAGCGGCACAGGATTTGTCTGTACAGCGAAGACGAAATAAAGAATAAAAAAAAATCGCACACCCGGTTGTCCCCGGTGCAACCTTCACCGACACCGTGCCGGATGTCGATCGAATATGGAATAAATAATGAAGTGAAGAGAACTGGGAGCGCAGAAAAAAATGCGATAGAACAAGAGCGAGAAAAACATTCGTTTCGTTACCGAACGAAACACAACACGTGTAGAGACGAAATAAACGAACATGTATTTACAAATGCGAAAATTACTTGCCCGCCTTGCTTCACCAGAACCTAGAACGCTGGACCTCTTTCAACATTCGCTTTCAGTTTCTGCCGCTCCTTCTTAACGGCAACGAGTTTGTATGGGTGGGCAAGAAAGAAAGAGAAGAGTGAAAATAAATAAAAAGTAAACGATTCTAACGGCAAGGCTACGAGACACCACAAATAAGCAGGTACGCACACACCCACATACACATCACCCTTTCGAGTAGTATAGTAGTGGAAGTTCTAGCTTTTCTACAGTGTTATGCACACAGCAAACAGGTAAGACCATTGCAAAACAGAACTAACATTGCAGCGCGCTGGGATTTTGTTGGTGGCGTCATGGCTCGGCAGACAACAAACGACATCGAAATCGAGCAAAGGGTCCAGGAAATGAACTTACTACGAAACCCAACCACCGACAACAGCGAGTCGAGTCGTTCCGGCCTGTCTGGCTGGCTGGTTGGCTTCTATCTTCACCAAGAAGATGATGTTGCTGCTGCTGCTGCTGCTTCTCGTGCATAAACAAATTATGTATTCAAACAAAGATGCTGCCAGACTTTGAGTGGGCAAAAAGCGGCAATGGCAAGAGATGCTCTATGGTTTCCTGTGTTTCTATTTATCTTCCTTTTTTTCCAACGTCCCATCCTTCTGCACCGCAACAAGAAGAAGCAGAGTGTACTTGCAATGCTTTTGATTTGAATTCTTTCCCTCGCCCAAAAACGGTTAGGGCTGTTTGTTTCGCCCGTCCACTCTAGGGGAGCGTGCGGTGGGATAGGGAGATACAGTACAGTTTCTTTGGACAACGAAGAAGAGTGTCACTCTACTCTCACAGGCGTGGAGTGGCTCGGAAGCTTACCACCGAAGATGCGACACGATGTCAAGTGTCACCGCCAAGAAGCGCACGGGAAGCAAATGACACACAGAAAAACACAGTAGAAACATTCACCTTCTTCAGGTTTTCTCGATCGAGAAGAACCACTTCCCCGGAGAAGAAGCCATCCAATTGAATGTGCCGATGGCGTTTGTGTGTGTTTCGTTTCCGGATTGTGTTTTTATTTTCGCTTGTTACTCTTTTGCTTCGATTCTCGCGCGAAATGAAAGCGCGCTCCGGGTGGAATATTTTATGTTTCCATTGGTAATGGGGGAAGAAAAACATTGCGATTGCTTGCCAACCTTGTTAGAGTGCGATGAACATGATTATCTATTTTAGTATATAAAAAAATGGAGGGTAAAAGCTGAAAAGCGACGAATATGGAAACCACAGCATATAAAGAATTTGTTGAGAGTACAACCACGAAAACCGGGTATAAAAGCCAAAACTCCCAACACTCATGCCCTTTGGAAATAGTAAAATTGTTTTACGTCCACATTTTGGTTTGTCAATTTTACGTTGTGATGAGCTTCTCCGCACTCAATTTGTTCATATTTCACACAATCATACACCCGCCGAGTATGGTGGCTAGCAAAACAACGGACCTCCAGTAATGGAAAAGCATACCAAAGTGAATGCCATTCACTAGAAGCAAGATATGGGGTACACAACATTTATGAAAGCATGTTTAGCGATTCATCACTGTACAGCGAACGAACCAGCGAACAGCTAGCGAAAGGTAAGCGAAACAAATAAACATTTTTATGCAATTCAGGCGTAATAGTAATTTCATGCTATATCTCGAGATGCTTTGAATGACCACTCAAAATATCAAACAGAGACAGAGAGAAAAAGAATCGCATAATAAAATGTGCACACAAATCAACGAGATCCACCAGAACCCACTTGCTTGTTCCACGAGGATATGAATAACAGCAAACTGACTTTAAAGTAAGTGCACTTTTGTTTGGCTAGCAACAGCATAAATTATTCCGAAATGAAAAACGTTCTTTGAAGCGCTAGGAATGAATATGATTTTCTATTCATGGTGATTCTCACAGACATCCGCGTTTAGCAATCTAAAAACTAAATAGCGCTCAACAAAAAACCACAAATACAATTGCTGGTAGATGCCAAAAGTAAACATTCTTTTGCAACAAAGTCTTGCACTTGAAAGCAGAGAAGAAAAAAACCCTGTTAGTGTGTTACACGCAAGAAACGTAAAACACTGGGCGTCTCCATGAAAACGTTCCGTTGCCACGCTTGCTGGTGCACAATATCTCATGCGTACCATCGGCACCTTGTGCACCGGGCACGACATAGAAGAAACAATTAAGGAAAGTAAATTGCAAGTGCGAGAGATTAGGAAAAGCAGATAAAAAGCAAAACCATTTCCACAGTTTCACACTGTTCGGCCACCACATCCTAAGGTGTTGCCATTTCGTGCTCGCGCGGGAGAGTGTACGAGAGGGACAACAGTAAGGCGGTGAGTGGTTGAGGGAGGATTTGAAATAATTTCATCGGTGGTAAGGCTAATGCTTCACCCTCGGCACCACCCTAGTTACACCAGGGACACGCGAGGATTGTTGAAAGCCAGGAACCAGGAAGAAAGGAAGCAGAAGTAAAAAAAAAATAACAATTTGAAGAATCTGCCAGTAGCGTAGCAAACGAACGATGAAAGGTGGCCGCTCCTCGACGGAAATAAAAACACAAAATCCTCACGCCCAACCCATAGGAATGTAATCAACCTGAACATTTTGCACACGGTTGTCGAATCTGAGGCGTTGTTAGTCTTTAAAACAGAGCGAGAGAAAGAAAAAAAGCAAGAAATAGAAATGGACCCTCACACCGAACGTACACCACACCAAGGAGAAGGACCTACGACTGTGCTTTACGGTTTTCTTTATGGCTTCGTACATTCCATTTCGTTTGAGTGTTTTAATACTGTGTTTTTTTTTCTTTCTTTTTCTACCTCACTTTCTTCTAGTGATCCGTAAAGGTGCGTTTTCGGACGTTGCCGTACCGCCGTTTGTTTGGTGGCGGCATTTCCTTTGTAATGCGGTTCCGATCCATTTACCAGCGCGACGGAAAGGTAAGTTTCGGTCGAAAAGGTATGGGCGCCTTCCTCAACCTGCTGCTGGTGGTGGTGGGTGTGTTACTTTAAATCCTCTTTATCCTATTTGTGCTACACGAATCAGCGGCTGGCGTCCAGTATACGGGTGGAATTGATTACTACGAAAGGCCACCACAGGCCTGGCCTCCTTTGCGAGACGATTCATCGTATGTCTTGTTTTGTTTTTTGTTGTTGCGAGTGAGCTACCTGCTCAAATTACCACTTGCTCAGCAGTTGACACTCGAAAATCCTGCGCCGCTCGTTTTACGACTGGACATAAAATCGCGCGCCCTTGATGACTTAGTGCGGAACAGATTACAGATTAGGAACTGTGGCGCGCCGTAGTCGTTTGAGTGCAAATAACAGCAAATAAAGTAAACCAACTGGCCCACCGGCACACGTAAGCAAGGCCGAAGAAGAGAAGGTACAACTCATTAAACCTATTTGTGCTATAAAATAATTTCGTCATACTGAAAACCCTTTTCAAAAGGGAACATCGGTAGGTTAGCAGCTGCGACCGGTGGATGGTGTCTTGTGGCTACCTCGGCCGCCTTCCTCAACCTCAATGGCACTGTTGCTGGCAATGGTGTTTTTAGGGTAAAATTAAATTCTCTGATTGTTTCGGCTGCTGGTTCCGAAGCGCTTCTTGATGGAGTGGCTGTGAGTGGGTGGCTATGCTCCGGGAAACACCTGTACATCGGTGAAGGTAGCGGTGATTTGTGTTTCGCGCTCCACTGGTTACCTGCATCGGTCGGTCGGTGTTGCAGCCGGCATGCAGATGCGATCAGTGCTGATGATGATGATGTCGCTGGTGCTTCCGTAGGCGTTTGTCGTCCGCCACTGTTGCTAACGGTTGGTACTGATACACTGATATTGTACTGGTTTTTGCTGGTCCACTGCGTCGCCTTCGGTAGTAACGTCCAGATTAACAGCAGATCCAACGATAACCACCAGGATGGTGCTGGCCGCTGCGGTGAACTGGCGTAATCGGCACCAGACCAACGTTCCTGTTCCATTCGATGTTCCCGATATTGGTGGCGATTACCGTAATCGATAGCCGAAGGAGCACGGAGTGCTGGTAGTGCTCGACGACGCTGTAGTATCACTCGTTCTGGTTTGCGTGTTGTACTCCATCCCGGGCGTGTCTGCAAGTGTTTGCCGCTCCAGGAACTTCCACCGCTTCCGTAATTGTACTGGCCGCTTCCGTCAAGGTACGAACTTACCCCAACATACAATGCCGGGGTCAACTGTGATGTTTGCGATGCTGTTGTTGTCATTACTGGTAGTGCTGCTGCTGCTGCTGCTGCTGCTGAAGGTTGCTGAGGGCACCGATGGCCCATTTTCGGTCATTCATCCCACAGACACTGCTGCTTCTCGCGTACGTAGTACGAGTACTGATGGCACTTGCGACACGTTTTGATCCCGCACCGGTAGCTACCGCCGCCGTTGTTCTGCAGTGCGTTCTCCGGCTTGCCTTTACAATACTTCAACCCGCACGGGTACCAGCCGATGCACATCTCCAGCGTGCAGATGCACGGGGCCCAGATGGCGCTGACATCACTGCAACGCGATGGAGCCGTTACGGTGTTTGCCGACGGGAACAACTTCACCGCCGATTCCAGTATCGAAATCGATGATCCTACGACGGAGAGAGAAAGAGAGAGAGAGAGAGAAAGAGAAAAAAATACAACCATGTAGTAATTGAAAATGGAATCGTAATAAAACAGCCGGATCGAACCGGTACAGCATTGCACACTTCTTTCTGTAAGCCACATGTAGAGGTTGTTGCCACTTCAAATTAATCCCCAAGGCAGTGGACTTCACCCAGCATTGGCCGGCTACAATGTAGCCGCACGAGTAGGAAATGAAACTAGTTCAACAGGAAACAATCGTCAGCATTGGAAACCGGCTAATGATACGTCGTATATAAAGCGCGCTTGGACACATGGGAAGTTCTACCTTTTTTAAAGCTTACATAATGAAGTTCATCACAGTGGAAACGTACTTTTCATTAGGATCACTAACGGTCATTGGTCATGCTGCATTAGAAGTTAGCAAAAAGGGAAGTCCAATTTTTGTTTTATGACACGAAAACATTTAGCATGACGTGATTTGGCTAGACAGTTAGCAGGTGGATTTTCTTATGTAATTTAAGAGCTTTTAGGATTTTACAAATTTTAGAAAAATTGTTTTATAGAATCAAAAATATTGGGAGTGGCTTTATTTTTTATTTTCTCTTCAGAACTACAACTTTCATACGCTACTGTCTTGTAACTATGTTTTCAATGTACATCATAACCTACAATAGTTAAACTCTATTGAAGTATGCAATTGGTTTTTTCCAGATAATAAAAATGTTTGCATCATTGAAAGTTCATAATTGGTAAGCTAATTTGCAGCACTGCAATTATTTTCTAGTACATGATATGTAACGACACGTATGGTATTATTCCGTAAATAATGCATTTGATCGACATTTTACCTATGCAACGAGCAACTCGTATTTGCTTTAGCATAAGCCTTCCACCAGCTATATACACAAACCACATTCGTGGTGACATGTTTGCGCGCTGAATTCTGCATAAGCCCCAGAAACGCATGGAACGCGATGTCACACCAAGAAACAACTTGTGTGCATGCATACGTGAGAACAACTTTTGCGCTTAGCACGCGGATCGCATGACACGTAACGCCGCTGCGTGTAGTGTACAGCCCGAAGTAAGCGAAGGCAGTAGCCAAGCCTAACCCGAAAATAGCTTCATTAAATTGAATTTCTCGAACCGGACTCGCAGTGTACACCACCGCGTCTACGGTACAGGGAAAACCTGATACCTTGAAAATGTGGCTTACATCTCATTATGTTCGGCGGTGCCAGCCGGGACGGAAATCACTCAATCGATCCACCAACGTCGCCGTCGTCGCTGCTCGTTCGAGCGCAGGATTAGGCTCGCACATGCGATCCTGCCAATACACCGTCGACGTACAGCTGTCATTTTCTCACCACTGCATAATTTATAACAGTCTCAGCGGCGAGCCCGAGAAGCAATGAACACCACCCGTGCACCCGAGAAAACATGGTGGCCATCTTGAATAGCTTTACGGATTTCTTCCCCGCCTTTGGAGCGCCTTTCCTATAAATCTCTATTACGTGTTGCCTTCCACGGAGGTGGTTAGCCTCAGCTTTCCATCCAAACACCGGTTGAAGCATGCCTCCTTTGAAGCCGTGTGAGAACTCGTCGGTAGAGTGCCTTTTCAGGGAATGTGATGATGCCAATCCGGAAAGGCGTGCGGGATGAGGAACATCTTTGTACCGCGGAGGAGCGAAGAAAGGAACAGTTTGACCCTCCATTTTCGGGCTAATCAATTATGGAGCCAGGATTAGAAATCGATAGCACAACCATTTACCAGCGACGACCATTACTGTCAGCTTAACGGCGTACGGGTTGCCGGACATGGGAGACGGAAACATTATATCCCTCCCGCTCAAGGGTTCATCGGGACGGCACCTTTTGTGCTGAAGCACTCTGGAGCAAACTTCGCTTGAGCTTTTTGTGCATTCTTGCCAACAGGTCACCTTGCGAGTGAATGAATTTTTAACAAAGGTGTCCAACGGTATCACAGCGTACGTCAATCGTCACAAGGAGCAACCTGTTTTTGGGACGGGATGAAAGCTAATGCTCGACCGTCAACTATTGGCATTCCTACATGACCGATGACAAACATTCATCAAGTTAAGTGTCCCAGGTTACGATATTCAACAACTAACGATCGAAACGATATTATAGATTAACTATTCAATAAATGAATATGTTTTGTTTGTTCATAATCAAGCAGTAATCTAAATGCAAAAACCATTTCGTCTATATTAAAGAAAAAACATTTCGCTCTACTTTTCGAACACTACAGCAGTTACACTCAATTGTAAAAATGTAATCAATCATGCTTGATGCGCTGCCATTATGATTTATTGCGGACAAATTTGCCTCGTAGCACACGCTCAACACCAAGAGCCCGAACAGCACTACCGTCAATAAATGGGTAGAACGAACGAAAACGTAATGCAACTTATAAAAATGGTCTATTTATATATCGCTATATATTGCAGAATGGCAAGCAAAACACCTAAACCATTGGTCATACACACATACCGAAATCTACTTCCACACATCCCATTTTTTCCATTTCCTTCCAGCAACAATTGTCAATCAACTGCTCGAAAAATAACTTCCCAGCCCGCAGGGTTTTATTGTCAATAGACCGGGCACCGGAAGATATTTTTTTTTGCGTTTTCGTTTCGCAATATCATTTCTATCCTTTCTCAATCATATTTTCGAACTCGCAAATTGTGTTTGCGATTCTATTTTAAGTCATTTTGGCGCATTCACGATACCGTTTGGAACATAAAAATCGAATCGTGCAGCTTGATTCGAAATCTGCCTGCGGCTAAATAAGTCGAACACGGTGTGCAGTTCGTTTGGCCGACACCTAAGAATGTATGGCCCGAATGGTAAAAGTAGATCCCATGGAGATATGTCTGTCAGAACAATGATGTTTGACATTTGCTGCTTCTCGAGTGTACTAATTTGATATTAGTTTTATGATTTGCTCTTTTCGATCATCCCTAGCCTGAAGCTGTTTAGCTCGTCTTGTTGTGTGCATCAAGAATCGAATATAATCTTGTCGTGTGGTCGGAAACTGATTCCCCAGCACACATATACTTTGTTTTTTATTCCCCCAAGCAAGTATGCACTAAATAAAATTTCAAAACATACCAGAAAAACGATGGTCGAGCTAGAAAAAAGCGTCATAATAGCACCACAGAAGATGATTCGAAATAAAAGTTATTTTATTTCTTCCAAGATCGGAAACGAAACGACACAGAAAAGCTCGTATCCTTTGCTTTAAACGAAACACCCGAACAACATGCACGACACGGAACAAAATAAAACGTACACTCAATTCATTCGTGTGCAGCCGGCACACAAATGTGTACGGTACCAGGAAATTGGAGCGCAAATGTCCTAGTAGATCTAACAGACGGGCGAGTAGCGCTGCCCGAACGGAAAGGATACGGGCCCGTTGTTGGTGTGCGGAAGTCTCCGGAACGGATAGCAATAAAAGGACGATACAACGAATCAATAAATTTCATAAACTGTGGGCATAAAATAAATAAATTATTACCTTTTAAAAGTGGTTTCAAGTGAGCGTTACGTATCTGTGCGTGTATAAGTGTGTTAGTTTGTGGGCAACACAGCCCTGTGTGTGTGTGTGTGCCGGATGAATTGGAATCGGTAGGCAGTTTATTAGTTCGATCGATCGTTCGATCAATGGATGGATGGAGCAGCATTAATGATGCTGGATGCGTTCGTTTGGTTGCTGGGAAAATTGTGCCGAGTCGGAAAGATCTAACAGCTATCGAGCTGCTAGTGCTTTGATGTTCAAACCAGGACGCACTCGGGAAAAAGCCGGCCTAAAATCGACGGATCAGATGTATACAGCAGGAGTTTCGGGAACAGCCTATGACTATGGTGTTATGATATCGCTCTAGACAGTATTTTCTTAGTACGAGCGATTTGCTATCATATATTAAATTCTATTATTAATTATTTCTTCCATACTAATATTACGTTTCAAAGTATGCTGCACAAAAAAAACCTACAAAAATGGACTAAATTGTAACACAAAAATCCTTCCACGTCCAATAAACAGTTTTGCAATAATTTCCACCATAAACATCGATGACTTTTTCCCACCATGCGCCTACAAACGAAAAGCGCCTCCGGAAGAAAGGACACTGAAAATGCTCATAAAATATGATAAACGGAAATTCGAAGTGTATCCTAGTATATTGAGTTTTGCCCGAAACGCTTGCCAATACTGGAACAGAACAATCTAGCTAGGAGGCATGTATCGCCGACGTTGAGACGACTGTTATTGTTATTATTATTTTGGTAGAACTTTAGATATCTTAGGGATTTGAAAAGAATAATTTTAAGTTGCTGCTACCGTTTTCGGCCGTTTTAATACATGTGTTTGTATTATAAATTTGAACACAAAAGTTGCTTCTCTTTAAATGGTTGAAGAAGATGAGAAGATGTTTCGTATGAACTTATAAAAATATATTAAATTATTATTTGTTCCTTAGTTGAATAGGGCTTTTTCCATAAAAAATAATTATACTCGCACACACTATTTTATTCAATACAATCAATATAAATCAAATGCTTCAACCAAGATAATAACCACTAATGCGTACTTCCGACATTTTCGAACCTTTGTCTAACTTCATACAATACTTCAGCAATACATCATTACAACTAGAATTGGTGTGTGTGTTTGAAAACAATTTTACTTAAAAATCTTGTACAAACATATGAAATATGCAATATCACGCACAGAGATATTTCAAATTAATGTTATTATATAAATTCATCGCCCATCGATGGCGGCCCGATGGTTGATGCGACAGCGGTGCCGGTCTTCACACGGCAGGACCGGGGTTCAAGTCTCATCTGGGCCGTTCCCCCATAGTGTGAGGACTGACTATCCAACTATGCGGTAACAATAAGTCTAGTAAACCAGAAATGGCAGGCATGACCTAAGAGGGGTCGTTAGGCCAAGAAAGAAGATATAAATCCATCCTCACTAGAAAAAAATCATCTTTCTTTTGTACTGTTAAATATCATCTCACAATCTATTATTCGTACAATTTACACAGAAAGCTTAAACCTGGCAATCTCTTAGCATTTGAATGCTAGCAAATTTACAAAATAAGCATACTCTTTAACGGCCAGTGGATAATTCACCTACCACGCGCTGCAAATATGCCACACTTCAGTAATTACCCTCAGTTAAGAAGGTTCTACCATAACGTAAAATTGGCGTAAACTCCACTCACGCGTCGCGGTGGCCCATGGATCTCACCAACCGCCATCGGATCGGTCTGGTAATGACAAAATAAACGCTAGACAAACCCCAAATCCGACCCTACGGAAATGCGGGAAAGGTCCGAACAGCAAAGGACAACAACGGCCACAGAGAAAAAAAAAACTCCTTAAATCAACTACCCACACCGACAGGATAACGAGGAACAGGATGAACAGCCGAAAGCAGACAAAAAACCACTCGCACCCAGGAACCCACTGTTTGAACTGACCTCTCAAGTGGAAAAGCTCTTTTCAGAAATGGAAACCCATCGCGTCCCGCGGCCCAACTCCACTGTATGGGGGTTTTGCAAGCATCGCAGGTCAACGGGGAAGAACGCACAACCCAGTGTACGTTGTAAATCGTTGTAAAAAGGGGTTATTCACGTAGAAGGATAATAGCGTTTGCAGCTGGACGTGCGACGTGCGGCACGTTCTGCTCCGGTGCTGAACGCGTCTCGCCTTTCTTTCAACGTTTACTCACAACCAACGTCAGCGTCCAGCGCGTTAGTGTCCTTGCGGAGTTGAGTTTCGTTCGCCGGTGAAACTAAATAAAATTCCAATTTAAATATTTCCAGTTTGTGATTTTTGTCGTCATCGTCATCATCATCGCCACCATCATCATGCTGGTGGTCACGATGCTTGGCCCGGGGGCTGATTGTCAACGAGATGGAAATCGGAAGCTTTGCTTTTGTTCAGTTTGTTGTACACGAACGCTGATCCAAATTTTCCGACAGCGAAAATCTGCTCCGCTTCGAGATTGTATCGATTACCAACAGTGTAATGCAGAGAATGTTCCCTGCTGAAGTGAGATGCAAAATTAAATAAACAATTCCGAGAAATAATGATTGTGACGCAAATAACCAGGATATCCAAAGTATCCTGCATCTGCTCCCTCATACACCCCGTAATTGTTCATGAGATAATGTGTTTGTTTACCAAGAAAAGGATTCTGGGTTATGGACCATTTCATGAAAATAGACATAATATCCTAATTAACTTATCCAGAAAAGTCTTAACACATACCAAAATATAAGGATGCTTCAATTTCCAAGTTGTGTACAGATAATTCTAGTTTTCCAAGAATTGTGGCAAACATTTTGATGCAACATGTTCCGATTGTCACATCTGATTATGCTGTCTACATATTTTGTTCTTCAAAACGTGTCTCTGATATAGGTAATACAAAATAGCATCTTCTCGATCCTCAATTTACACGTGATTCTTACCTGGTAGTTCGGCCCACGCCTTCAGATCTACGTCGCGCACGTACGTGGCCTCCTGTGCTTCCACACAGAACGGTGCCACGTGACGAGAAATTGGCATTGCACGGTCCAGTAGAACCCAGCCAGTCATCGTGTAGTTCTCCTTCCCTCGGTCCTCTTCCGGTGTTCGGATCGTGCTGGGATTTTTCTGCAACGATGCAAAGCGATGTGAAAAGTGAATAAATCTCGCAACGAAACCAAATGCAATTCAATGTGACCGACGATGACCAAAACCGTCGTGCTCTACGCAGCCACCGAACCAGCATCTGACGGCGACACGTGACTTGAGCGAGAAGTGGAGCAGCGCCCAATGTGAAAAAGCATAAATTATATTCAATTGCACCCTAGTGGAGGGCACGGTAAAGTTCTTCGACTGTTTGCGATTATGGTGATTTTGTATTTAAATGTAGTCGATTCGCTAAGAGGCACACAAAAACAAATAAGTAAGAACAGCCGTTCAGGTCCGTTTTTCCTGAATTAAATTCGAATCAATGAAGGAATCCATTAAACCACAGACGCACAAGCGCAATTGCGAGATTTTTTATAATTATGGAATTAAAAAAAAGTCAACGATTCTTTTGCCAGGCCAGTGGTATTGCCGCGGAATCAATAATCCTTGTTTAATTGTGCTTTAATGCGACCAATTTGTTTAAACGTCTCTCTCAACATTTCTAATTTAATATGAGCATAAGGCTCAATCACTAATTTCAATCAACTTGTACTAACAGTTGTTATTTATTCAATACAAGTTGATGTCTTATTTGAATCCTTTTCATGCTTTATTAATATTTTACGTCCTCTTCCATACTCAATCAATAAAACCTTACATGATAGGAAAGCACAATGACAAATGCATAGCGGCCAAAACAAATGAAAGATGTAGGTAAAACCTTAATAATTTCAATATAAACGTAATACCTTTTTTACCTTCTTCTAAAACTTTCTAAAACTTTCAAAGTGAAGAATTTTAATCAAATAACGGTAAGCAACAGTCTATCATCACGATTACATTTTTCCTATCATCATAATTTCCTCTTCCAGCGTAATGCTAGAAAGCAAAATTAATATTGAATGATTACTTCCGATAGCTGGTGCTTCCGAAGCATCCCTGCCGCCACCTGATCTAAGCGACTGAAAGTCAAGAATGGTGAAAAGCAAAAGGCATTTAAAAAATGCATAACTAGAAAAGAAAAAAAATCGAAAATAATACCGGAAGTTCATTTTATGTCAGCAACTTTTCTAATAAGTCACACGTTTGGCTCAACCGAGCCCTGGCTGCTTTTGTCGGAACTTTGCGAAGAAGCAGACAAGATCCAAAGCTGTTGTCGCAAACTTTCTTTCAATAGCGTTCTTTCTCGCACACACTGAATGAACCGTTGTATCAGTTTTAATAGAGTTTCTTTCAGTGAACGGTCCGACGATGAAGCTGAGCAGATCTGTACGCCATGGAAAATTCATCGTTTACTCGCTTTTCTCGAGGCGTAGAGAAGCAATTTACTCACCGAGGCGTTTAATGTCTAAACCATCATCGAGTATAAACATATTCTTCAAAATATTCACACGAATTTCATCAGGCAATAATAACAATAACAAATTTATTTCAGTTTTGTACAATAAATATACGCACTGCGACATAAAAAAGAATCTCCATTCTTGCTATTGATGCTGATCATGCTTTTGTATAAAATATCTACGACAATCAAACCAGCGGAGAAAAAAACCAGATCCGCATAGCAAACTACGTCAATAGAAACTTATCTTGCTTATGCCAACTCAATCACTTCACCAATATGTCAATACCTCTCGGAACAGTTTGCTTTTCTCCGGCGAAAATAATTGGCCCGAATATACTTTTATAACGCGACAACTCACGTACGTCTGCATCTTAAGGTCTCAATTTGACTTGACACATGTCGTCACCTACATCAGAGTCTACAACATTTGCACCTCTATCCAAACGGAAGCAGAAACGACGGCTGTAACGGAAGTGATTGTCACAGGAAATTACTCCGCCAGTAACGACACGGATTACTCTCGCGACGTGTACCGAGCCGAACTCCGGCTCTCCGACTGGGGTGAAGCTAACACTCAACAAACACGTGGCGAACCGATTTCAGTGTCAAACGATGCTCTTCTTCACTTTATTTTCAAAAGAAAAAGCGTACATTCCCGATACGCTTGGAATATCTTCCTTTTCCAGCGCCGATCAAACGTCTTCCCGATGACGTGACACGGTGGGGACATTCTGAACTCGCGTCTAAAATAAGGCCACCACCAGGATTCACCGAGGACGAAGGTTGCTTTTTATTCGTAAGTGAAGAAAGAAAATTGATATTCCTTACCTGTCGTAGTTTTACCATCGCATCGGCAGTGATGAAATCCCCTTTCTGGAATTTGGTCACGAAGCACATCACCTGATATTGGCTCTGTCCTCGTTCTTCTTCACCGAGCACTAGCGCTTTCAGTACCTGTACTTCCTGTAGGTAGGTAAGAAAAGAAGAAAGAAAGTGTTGGTGAAATTTCGATACAGTTTACATTGCGTTAACGGATGTGAAAGCGCTTACTTCTTTGCTATTGTGATTATTATTATTAAATCAAAGTGAAGACATTTAAATATATGTTACGAGATAAACTCACAACAACAACTAGAACAAAATACTCTTAACGGAATGTATCATTTAATTTATCCGAAATTTATTGAAGTTTATAAAACGTGTTCTTCTGTATAAACACAAGTTATTTACTTTTCAATAAAGCTATCTAAAAATAATGTGGCACCACCTTACTTTGTACAAGTTTAGCATGTGAAGCACTTTTTTGGTGGAAAATATTTTTACAATTTTGCCCATAAACTGACCCTCATCTACGCAAAAATCACCATGAATTGATCAAAGCGAACCATCCATTCACATGCCTCCATCAATGAATTGAATTCCAATGCTTCAATGGTCCCCAAACGAATGCGTATGAGAATTTCACACAACTCTGCCAGCTGTGTCGCAAAACTCCGTCCAGGTGGAAACTTTCATCTTCCTAGCGCCTGACGCGAAAGCTTCATGACCGTTCCTCGATCGGTATCGGGTGATTGTCGCTTTTGCGTCAAACTGCGTTACCCGCCGTCGGAACGGTCCAAAAGTGTGTACTATCTCACGAATGTCCAGCGCATTTCTTCCTGCCGTGTTTCCACAAACAGCATCGGAACGCGAACCGGACACAGAAGAAGCGTAATTTAATCGGATTTCGATGCTGTCATCATACATCACACAAAAAACAGGCACGTCTCGAATTCGATACACGGAGATTGCGTTACCCGGGAACACTGTAGGTTTCGGGTTTGCAAAGCATCACCATGTTGAAGAATGGAATCTTTCACCTGGGGTTTTTCTCCTTTCTCTCCTCACCATGCTCTTTTCAGCGATGTACACTACACAACACCGTGACGTCCATTTGTTAACGTCCACAAGATGGACTACCGTATCCCCTCCAACCGATGAATGGATTCTTCGTCCAGCCATTGCATGCAGATGTACACGAAGTCGATTCTTTTGCGAGAGTTTTGTAAAAAAAAGGTAGCAAAGCTGAAACGCATCGTGAGTTGTTGTAGAGAGAACGGTTAGAAATCGGACCAACCTGTACCAAATGCACATGCATTTCTGCACAAACGGAAAAATCATAGCCGCAAGTCACAAAGCTTTCACTTTATGAAAGAGCCTGTTCCTGCACTGGTTTGTCCTCGTGAACGGCTAGGGTTCTAGAGACCGGAGCGACCATTTCCTGGCTTCGTACATTTACCCCTGACTGTATCGGGAGAACATTTTGCAAACGACGACACTGACACGCCAGATTGTGATGAAAATTCAACAGCAGTTTCAGTGCGACGTTGCATACGTTGAGAGTAACCGTGCTGGTTCCATGAGTAACATTCTTAAACACTATGCTGACAGCTGTCCCCATTAGACAGCGTTCTCGTGTGCCTTAACTTTATCAAGCTGATTTTCAACACACATTGTTTCTACAAATTGAGTATGAACTGATGATTCGGCCTGTCTCTAAATTCAGTTTGAATAATATAGCTAGACAATTTAGATTATTTTGAAGTGATCCTGAATATACCACAAATTTCAAATCCATATACTGGCCAGCTATTTTGATTATGAATATTGGGCAAAGAAATGCTTAATAAAACTTCACGTTATTGACCCTTTCTATTAGTCTCATCTGATGAAACTCATCTACACAAATTACTGACGCAACACACCGAATTCATTATCAGATAAGGTCGTAAAGTGTAAAACGATCGTTCAAACTTTTGCCTTTTCACCAGCCGAAGTATAAAACCGTGATGTAGCTAGCGATGATAACCCTATTAGCAGGTGCTTATTCAAATTTTATCTTCCGTCGCTAAACGCCAAGCATCCCATCCGTATCTACCACAAAATACGCACATAGGCACGGCAAACCACCAACAGCTATCGATGGTATCATCCAAAAGTAATCAAAACCTTTCGGTAAATATATTCCTAGCCCAGAAATCGATGCAAATTGAAAGCGGAAATCCTAACACAATATTTACATTCTTTTCTCGAACCTCACCTTTTCCAATGTCAGGTCGAGGTACGTGTGCACCACGGATTTGGCCTAACTACACTACCGTACTACCTTCTCCACCGTGAACCGCGGTTCATTTCAAAGGCATCGACGAGACGTTTGGTAGATCTTAATTGAATTTCTGGCAGCCAAAGATGGGTTAAATGGTAGAAACGTTCGTGATAATCTAGCTTGATGCAATGCGCACTGAATTTCTATGAAATTTGCAAATTAGATTACTCAATGCCGATCATTCGGTAGGCAATCGAAGAATTGCCAACTTTAAATGATAAAATCAAAGAAATGTTACTTCTAAAGGAAGCACTTGCTGTTTATAACACTGCTTCAATTTTTCGATTGCGTAATAATTGCTCTTGTTGTTTCATTGTTTCAACAGGTTCCCCACAACTACAAAAACATCTCCCCCCTTAGGATCAATCTCCTCTGCGGTACTACCTAGTGGCGAAACAGAAAGTAAAGATTTTTGTTCTACCACAGCCACAGAAAAAAGACCACATAAACGACCGAGATACAAATATCCTACGTAAGAGAGGGATGTAAAAAATATTGGACGCAAAAAAATACTCCCAACAAGCCACATCCCGGGTGGGTAAATTGTCCTGAAGCGAAAATAATTTTCACTCCGCTTGATAATAGTTTAATAGTGCTGTGAATAATTAATTTTCCCGTCCCAGCATACACTCCACAGCAGTTCGGGCGGCATCAAGCCGGTACTAGCGGTAAAAGTTAGGTAAAAACTAACCAAACCTGCCTTGCTCCTAGCTCCTCGTTGACCCGGCCCCAACATTACCAAAGCACAAGCCAACGAACGTTGCAGAACGGATATGAAACTTTATTTTTCACTCTTTTTACTTGCACAGCGAAGTACATCATTTGGAAAATTTTCCTGTGAAATACCAAATTACTTTTGCACACCAGTTGCAAAGTTGGCGATCAGTTTTCGCCTAAGGGTTTGGAAAAAGGGATAACACGGATAACCTTAGCGGCGGTGGCATTCTGGGTGGTAGACAAGAAGTCAAAAACTTTCGAAGAATAAAAAAACACACACACACTAACGCTTGAACAGATTGTACTGATTTAACGCAAGTTAACGATACTTTGATGTTCTCTCTGATACTAGTTGTTCACGCATCAGCTGCTGGCATTGCGTGATTTTCTATCGAGAAAGTCTTACAGAATTGAAGACAATTTAACCAGTTAATCTCATTTTCATCATATTTACACGAATTATACTAGAGTTTTGAGTTTCAGTGTTTGACGTTATAAGCCTAATTCAGCCTAATATTTTTGCTTGGTCTAAATAAACAATCACATGCAATATCCAATCCATTCTAGATTCGACTGATCGGACTGTGGTTTAAATGAGTCCAGTCTAGCCATTAGACATCCGGCAAGAACTAAAAGTTCGTTAGAACCTAAAGATAATTTCTTTTCCAGAAATTAAGTAAAAAATAATTATTTTTGACACAATTGCACCTCACCATTACGGTTATTGCATTAGGTATTTACAATACACTATAAATACACATTCCCAATTTCATTCAACCTCAATTACAACAATTCCATCCATTTATTCAGCCTCTTAAATCCTCTTATAGCCTCTAGCCAATACAAAACCACTAATTTTGCAGTAAGCCGAGTAACGAGTAAAAGATCACAACAAGCCAAACTCTAATCCATTATACAGGTACGATAGGTATCGTTAAATCAGAAATAGCTCTCAAGTCTTAAAAAAGGCAATCCCTCTTAATGGTAGAATTTAGCTCTCAGCATTAGTATTAAAATGTTACTACACAGCGAAACAGGACCAACAACAACAAAAAAGGCAAACTTCATTAATCCAGCACCATTTGAGTAGCTTGCCTTCCTGGTACTGACGTTTGGGGCTTCCATTCAACGGCTACCATTTCTCATCGACAAATTCTCCCAGTATCCTCCAGAAACCAAGCAAGCCAAACAGTCTGTACACATTTTCCGGTTCTAAAAATTGATGTAATGTTTTTTTCCCCCTACTTTTACACCCTTATAATCTCCCGAAATGTTTTCAGTGGTTTTATGTGATGGGTCTGGGAATTTGCACCTTTCCATCGGTTACATCCACGGACGTCATTCATCTCTTTTTTTCCAACAACCGCTTTCAAAACCACACACAGAAACCCAAAACTCAATCCTCCAGCTGCGAGGTTTTACATCGAACTGTGTGGCACAATATGATGCCCATCCTTGCTTTCCCTTAATGGAACACATTTTATCTGCAGCATCTTGCACCTTTCAACGGCTTGGTGTAACTTTTTCCCTCAAACATTTCCATAATGAAAGTGAAAATAAAAAACACAGAAGGTATCATTTTTCGACTATTTCCGAATAGATTTCTAATAGCCGTATATAGGTAAGATGGCAAAGGAACACTAATCCTACAGTATCTTGCTCATGAATGTCCGTATTTTGCACGGTAATTCCGAGCCAACCAGGATCAAACCAAGCAAAAAATGATCATCAACTTCCATCCGCAACACACCCATATCTTCTTATATCCCTTCGCCCGAACCTAGCTTAGTTTCCATTCCCGAATGAAAAAGGGAATGGTTTTCATCCGCAAGGTCCTATTCAATTTCGTTCTGGACCCACGGAATCATACTTACACCACCCATCTCATACCATCTTCTCTGTTTTTTTTATATCCATTTCCGACTAACTTTTTCCATACCTCTCACCACATCAACGATTTGCGTAGGTTTGCTGATTTTCCTACAAAATGGGCAACCATGTTTGTTTTTTCTCTTTTCTTCTACCTACAAAAAAATATCCTACTACGAATACGTTACTTAAGCATTCAATGCCTTAGATTCCCCAGATTTGCTCCGGATTTTCTGTTCTCTCCCCTAGATGTTAGTCCCCAAGCTTTTGCGTTGCCTTTCATAGTATTCCACTTTTATAGGAAGTGGCGTTCCTACGTTAAATAGCAGCTGTCTAGGCGTCATTGTGTTGGTCGAACTTCTTACAGACGGATTTAGGGGTTTATTATCCGAGGCAAACATGTTGGTCTTCTTATGACGCTTTATTAGTGAAAGACGAAATGCAGAGACATTACAGGAAGGTAGACGCAGCAGGAGCTTGCCTGAATGAACGCTTGTGAGGTTTATCCGAACACAGGCTGGCTCTCTGTCTAATTCCATATTTGTTGATTTAGGGTCCGCAATGTGGTGTTAGCCGGTTAGGTCTCGGAAGTGCAAATGGAGGCACTAAACAAATGATTGTTTACTGCAGATTACTTAACTTAATTCTTCTCGTTAAACCCCGAAGGGATGTATAGCATAATAATGTTCGATGTATTTCTGAAGCACTTTATTAAACTGCCACTGCATTAGCATGCCACTGGACCGCCTTCAAATGTTGATTTATTTCTATTATTATATTTCAATGTGTCATTACTATTGTAACCTTTTTTACTTTCATTATTCATATGCTGAAATAGAAAGAATAAGAACCTGTAATAATCATTACAGTATGAAAACACATGTACATTTCAAACTAGAAACTATAATAGAAACGAATTCAATTTCAACAGCAAAATATGTACTTGCCAAGCTCAAGTGATATCTACATTTAAGAGAACAAATTGCAAATTCCTATCGCAAAGGGACATTCCGGTCCAATGGCATACACCAACGAGGGCAGCAAACTAAATTTACGCGGAAACATTTGAAAAATTCCTAACACACAACGCAACAAATCTAGGGACAAGATATTTTTATCAACCGCCTGACGAACCAGCCGCCCTTAAGGTCGGCGCAAGTATTAGCCAGACATCGACTCTATTTAAACACACGCTGCTAGAATATAGAAGGAATGTGGAGTGACAAATTTTACTTCGTACGCCAAAGCATTCTGTCCATCTACTGAACGGAACGAAAGAATGCTGTAAACATAGGGCAACAACGAAAAAAAAAACTCTCCAAACAATTCTATTTTGTACGAAGACGACAATTTCGAACCCCCCGATCACTAACAATGGAGAAATATTGCTCCTCGAGCACTTGAGCACTCCGTACAGACGCAGCATGCCGAGCATTCCAATCTCGATCGGTGCGGTGCGAAAATTCATTAAAACTTTCCCGTCTCGGGTGACCGCCGCCGACGTCACTGCCGCCGGCGCGAGGTGAGAACTTTGGTGTCTTTGAAAATGTGCGAAAAATGACTTTTTTCACCTTTTCTCCATCAACGGGGCGCGCCAGGTTCGAAGTTTGGAAAGCTCCGAAAGGTGAAGGAAGCGTTGGTTGTGGCAGCGGTAGTCTCTTAAAATACCGAGACAACTCCACCGTCATCACCTCGGGCACGGGCTGCCGGATGATGAATAAAAACGTCATGCCACAGACATGTTCCACCGTCTTTTATCTTCATTATCGTCTACCGCGGCACCATTTCTGAAAGCAACCGGCGATCATCCGGCCAATGATCTTGGTGAAAAATGGCGCTCTCACGCACCGACCACGCTTTTTGCGACCTACAAACACGTACCTAGCTTAGATTTTATCCTCCCTACGGCGACAAAAGCTGAATGAAATACGAATATACTTTCTCACCGGGAGCTAAAAGCCAACGCTAACACGCTCAACATTTTAGTGAAAAATATGAAATAAGGAAAAGAAATAAAAACGCCATGTGTCTTTTCCGCGTAACTTTCCAAAAGCCAAACACCGAATGATAAAAGTTTGCAAAGTCATAAAAAAGTTCCACCAAAGTCAACGTACTTCCTCATGTACGCGCATGATTTATTTGCAAGGAAGCGTAGAGTTTGCCGACAACGCAAGTAAAGTACTTTTAAAAATCATTCAAATTTAAGGAACGCGCATTTTAAAAATGGTTAGAAGCCATAAATCATGATGGTAAGAGCGTTTTGTGTGTATTGTTAAACATACTTCTTTTTCTTCTACAACCTCGGTAGGTCTTGGCCTGTTATTTCTAGCTTTCTTTGACTTAGTTTTTACCTGTAGCTGGATAGCCGTATGCAGGTACGGGGAGGCGGTCCGACGGGATTCGAAACCCGGTCCTGCCGTGTAAAGACCGGCGCCACTATCGTATATACCACCGAGCCAATCCCGGTTAAACATACAAGAGCCTTAAAATCCATCCCAATAGTTGTATGAAAAGTTAAAGATTGTCATTGGAAGAACAATCGGACAACGAATATAATTCCTGACAAGTGCGTACTTTTAACTATTACTTCCGTTGTGCATAATTTAGGTTAAAACAACCATTGCCTTTTCATGAATAATCCATGATCTTCAGGATAACATCAACTTCACTTTCAGCGGTCAACTATAACCTGCTGTATCGAGCTGCAGTGCAGCTCGTAGGAAACAATTAATAATGAAACGTCCGTCCAGAAGGGACCATAAATTAAATCCACCGTGCTGCAAAGCCGACACCACCGGAAGGAGCACGAAGTCAATCATTTTACTTTTCTTCATTAGGCACCAAAGCTCGCCATAAGCATCCATGTGCCAGCTACCGGTGACGGGAGTTCCCTACCAATCAACTCCGTACTCCAAACGGCTTCATTAAGCGATGCACGAAAATAAATTCAACCCAAACAAAAAAAAAAGTCGACTAACGATAGAGGTAGTAGGTATAGGAATAGAGTGGACTGTCTCGCTGTTCTATTCGCTCCGTCCTTAAGCTCCAAAAACTGGCCGAAAAAAAAGTCGTTAGAACTGGAAACCTTTTGCTTCCGAGCTCACACTCCATGGGAAATGCTTGAAACAACTTGATCCCAGCCATCAAGGACAGCTAGAGGAAGGCGTAGGTTTAAACCCTCGGCACAGTTACCTTGGACATTTCGCGGAAATTCTTCCCGCATCAAATCGCCGTTCAATCCGGATCAATAGACCAACCGTCCGCCCGATGCGCAACAGGTTACCCACTGACGGTTGTGCGATAATATCAAATGATTATCCACAAATAGTGGAGCTTAGCTCAAAGGGCACACGCTTGCACCGACGATCGATCGTTTCCCGGTGGGTTCCGTCTGTGCGTCATCATGTGTGCTGGCTTGGCTACGTGAGCGATGCGCGTACCAGCACACGTTTGTCGGTAGCCTCCGGCGTCCAATCTCTACGATATCCGGTGCAGGAGTTCATCTACCGGTCGGAACATTAGCAATGGATCACACGTCTTTGGCTAGTGTGTTTTCCTTTCCGCTTTTCAATAACGATAAAGAGGGAGCGCTTGGAGAGCAAACGAATAAAAGAAGGTAAAAAAGCAGACGTTCCTACAAAAGATTTTTCTGCACCAACATGGTACCATTTTCCGAACGAACTGCGCCTGAGAGTGATAGTGCGGTGGTATGCGATGGTTATCACTTGCAGAATTTTCCTTCCCACTTATGCACCCATAAAGAGCCATTGTAAAAGCAATTTTCACACAGCAAACACAGATCACCAATCGCAGAAACACACGGCGGACCACGCTGAATAGAAAGGGTTAACTCTTTTATTGGCTAGCGGAAAAAGTTGCAACAAGAAACTTCAACTGCATGAGGAAAATACAAAAACTACAGTCTTAAAATCCTGCCGAACACAACTACATCAAACAGCAAGATTGATCGTTTCCGGTGACGGTGGATAACAAAAAAACAGAAAAGCAAGCAAATTCTTAACCTGCTTTATCCTATCGTCCCGATAAACGACATATTTTCGTCGATGTTTTGCGAATCTCTCTGCTTCAGTACCACCACTAGCTACGATGCTTTTCTGGGTTTCCTTTCGAGTTAAATTCTTCCGGAAGTTTGTTCACCTGCACTGTTGGCATTTCCTTTTTTTTTTTTCTTTTCCAAACGAATAGGTACACACCAGCTTTCCTTGCATTCGATTGTACCTTTGATGTTTTGTTTGGTCGACTTCTTTTTTGAGTCTGTACTACGTCTGCATGCGACAAACTCCTGCTATAACCAGAACAGAGTTGTCTTTGATGTTTTCGATGCATTTTATTGTTCCTTTTGCATGTGTATGCTCGTGGAATTGTTTCATCGATAGCGGTTGTTTGTTGGACATCGAATGAAAAAGACACATCAGCTGGAGCAGCTTGCAAAATGTATGCAATGTAGCATGTCATCCAATCACTAGTATTCAATCGAACAGATACCGAAGCATCACTACAGTAGAATGTAGTTAAAATATAGAAAATAACAAAAAACGGAGCAACGTTCACAGCAGCCTCATTAAAAATGCCCAACTATTCCCGTTTCAATGCACCCGTGTGCACCAGGGATTTTCCTGTTCCGAAAATTGGCTTTATACCAATCTGGTTTCACTTCAATCCATCCAACAGAATTGAGTTACGGTTTCAACTGCAGACACACTAGACACAATTAGTTTGACAGAAAAATCCGATACATGCTCAGCAAATCACGTAAGGGACACGACGACCAACCACACACGGATTTCTGTTTTTAAACACGAAGGGGGAAAAGAAAAAAAATATTCCAAACCTCCACGCGAACAGACTTCTGCCATTAAAATGTCAATCTGCCGGCAGACGACAGGCGCACCAACGGCTAAACCGGAAACTAGAACGACGGACCTTCCTACCCGTCGCTTGGCAACTCAACATCATCATCATCGTCATGGTGGGTTGATGTTTGTTCAACACCGACTGGGTTGGCCGGATTTAGGTTATTTAACTCACCGACAGACCAACCGACAGATACAGAGAGAGGGTGGCGGAACGGTTCGACAGAAATCATGAAAAACCGTTAAACAACACCGTACGTCCGATCTTTACCATCCGTCAAGGGAATGGCAGACCGTTCCAGGAACCACGAGAACGGATTTGTGCGACAGCGTGACGCAATGTTTGACATGGTTGCGGATATTGATCTATCTGTGGATGTGTCGTTGTCAACAAAAAACAAAATGAGCCCAAGTAAGTGGGGGAAAACACGCATTCACCACAAGCAGAAGAAACTCATTTCTCTAGGTTGATATCAGACTACAGGCTGCACAGGTTCGTAGTGAAATGGTGTTCGAATATATTTGCATGGTGCGCTCACTGCAGTGCGGATTCAATGCTGACTCTTATCACATTGCTTTCCTGGACATATTGCGCTATACTGTTCGTTTCGCGGAAAAAATACACCACGGCCACATGCGGTAAGCTTGATACAAAAATAGAAAAGCCGCATCATTTGTTTGCACCATCATGCGAACACTATCGGTATGACCGCTTCGTAGTATTATACATAATATTGTAGAGCACTATGCTAGGAGTGCAATTTGCTAACCGGGTTGTGGATGTCTCTTCAATTTGAGCAGTATCGATTCATGATTTACCCGTTGCATTTCTCTAGAACTCTATAATATTCTAACTTAGATTCAAATCTTGCAGAAGAAATCTGAAGGCTGAATCAATTCCTTGAAAACGATACTGTCCAAGGCAATATCCAAGCAGATTGATGATAATTTCAGAGTAGTTGAATCGCCATGTGCAGTGCAGGAAGTAAATAACATTGCCTATTGACCATCCCGGACAAAAATTAGCTAAGTCTCTTGAGTACTAATGCAAATAAGGGGTAAATAATTAATACATACAAGAGAACTTCTTGAAGACTAACATTCTGTAATGTTTTAAGAAGCAGGAAAGCATTCCGTTCTGTGATAATTTATTATTGATTAACTTGTTTGAATTATTATTAACTTAACTATAATAATATAACTGGGTATAAATATATCTGTTATTTAAAACAAAAATATGATGAACATGAGATGCGTTGCTAGTACGGTAGTTTTTAAAATCCATTAAACATTAACATTAAGCTGTTATTGGATTTTATGATAACCGAAGACCTTTTTTTATATGGATTGACATTTTAGAGCTGATATGCAGTTAGTTAAAGTTAAACACACAAATTGACAAGCAAAACTAACCACGGCCAAAAGCATAAGATTTGTTTTCGAGCAAAAGCCTGTAATATTAAGTATCGCGATGTTAGTTTCACAATCGCGTATAGCGTTATGTTTCAAATTTTTGAAGGTTTACCACATTTAATGTGAAAACTGTCAAAATAGCCTGTTGTCAAACGTGGACAAAAAATGGCTTAAAATTTTCAGATTATTTTGCAGAAATCATCACAAACTCACAAACACAGCAAATGCCTACAACAAGCTACCTCGTTGGATTTAAAGGAAAATCTAGATTGGCTTTGTATACTAGAATACAAACACTTACACTTTTGAAATCAATCAGCTCAGTTATTAGAGTTCCATCACTTCTCTGGAATTCCAGCGTACATGTTTCATCTCCAACGCTGGACGTTATTGTCTCCTGTACGATTTCGCCTCCCTAGAAAAAGAAAGAACGAAAATAATTAAACACGTTGCTGTTTGATACGATAATTATAAATTAAATGTATTTAGCCAGCGATACTTTTCTATACATAAAACATACAATTGTACATTAAAACTAATGGAATATTGGTGAAGTTTTCATTGCACAAACGTATTTTTTTAAATATACATTTAACATACAAAATTAACATTTTCTGAAACCTGCTATTAAGAAGTACATGTCTTGCAGTACGAAATAAGATATTACAAAACAGAAAATGAAACACCAAAAGGTTACACAAACCAGAAACGTTATCTCAGTTCCGGGAACCATAAATTGTTTTGCGGAAGATTAATTTAAAATCCAATCTTCTTTTAATTACGCCACACGATAAATCCGCTTGCAACGACACTGTTTTACGGGCCTACCATTTACGGGCCTGGTCGCTTTACTGGAGAGCGATCATCCTCTCGGGGGCAGAGCGAGACTTGGGCAAACCTGGAGGTGGCTGTTACCTCATCGTTCTCATTAAGAGCGGCAACAGCAAATCCCGAAAAAGCACGCTTTTGACACCCGGCCTACGGAGCTTCCGGTAAATCGACTAATCCTATTGAGAAATAAATTAAACAGCTTTGGATGAAGCCGACTTTGAAAACTTTGTCAACGGAATCACTTGTGGATCTTTAAAACAGTACACAAGACGTGACAAAGCATCGATTTGAAGAACCTCTAAAGCTGGATTTGAAGTTGATTTAAAACGTTTTTCGAGAACTTTACGTTTAGCTATGACCGATTGTCGCCTTAACTTTTTATCATTAATTAAACTGGAGAATTTATACCTAGCGCTGGCTAAATATACCATATAACATTTTAAAAAACGGAAAATCATGATCAAATAAAAACATAATTTTACTTAACTAATTACTAAACATATTGTTTTTTGACACTCACTCATTCGTTTCCACCTTCTTTGTCCCGAAAAACACAAATTTTGCCCCATAAACCTAGTTTAAATTTGTGGAATTTTAATTTCTTCTGCCGCTGAACCGGTCACTTCGGTCAAAAACGAGCGCGAAACAAAGCTTCTCCTTCTGTTCCGCTTCTTGCTAACGATCCATTTAGCTTGCAAAAATGCTAACATCATCCAAAACCATAACGGAAGGCGCATCATTCATTCGGAGTCGCTAAAGCCCACGAGTTTTCCCACCGACCGGGAGGATTGCTGATGAAAAATTGTTCTTTTAGTTTAGGCCATGATTTATTCATGCACAGCACCAAACGGGGTCGAACGGATACTGACCAAATATGAATGGACATACTGAGGAGAGCGAGAACAAAACAGGCGAAATAACCCCGTACAACTTCCTATCAAATGGAACGGAAAAGCTGCAGTCCGTGAACCACAGCCAGACACGGCCAGGCTTTCCGAACCTACGTCAGGTTTTCGCTCAACGGCCGAAATTATCCACACGAGACGTGACGGACACACATCAAACCCTTTTTGGGGAAAACTGAAATTTATTGGACACCTGAGATCACACCGGCCATATACCGGAACAGCACACGGTCCCAATTCCATTGACCGTGACATTTTGTCCAACTTTTTTTCCAGGTGCGCTACAGGCACGAACAGGACTTTGCTAAATGTAGGCTTTTTCTGGGGTGCGTTGATGGCTGGAGAGCCCTATACCGAGCGACGAAGAGACGAAGAAATCAGCCATGAAAAGGCCAACATGGAGACAGCCGGCAAAAGCTCACCAGTCATCCACGTTCGCCGAATGTCCTGAATCCGTATTTTTGATGACCAAAGCAAAGAAGACGCAACCCTTCTAGGAAATGGGTGAGTCAAGCGCACACCATCATTAGCTTGCGCTAACCGAGCGAACCGTACTAACTGGCCTAAGCTTTCGCCGTAAGCGCCAACCCGAGAAATCCATCCAGCGTCACTGAAGTGAATCGTCATTTCCGGAACAGAAACTCAGACGACCCAAGGGCACAGACGACCGTAGCCGAGCGATGAGACATGCGGACGCTTCCGACTGAATGAACAAACGTCACTTTCCGTTCGATCGTGTTAAAGGAAAAGAATATTCCAAAATGGACACAAACGTCGGTGCCTTTTTACTCTCGAATGCTTTCAAGTTTATTGAAAATATTTATGCTACTCATGCTTAGCGCTCTAGTCCAGGCTGAGGTGAAAGCTCAAACGATGACCAGCCGCACCAGCTTCAGCATCACACGGATGAAGATTTTCTACGAACGTTCTAAAAAAAAAGCAACACAAACTCCAACACCAGCGGCACGATTTACGACGATCACGGTACAAATTGAGCAGCAAACGAACGAACGAGCGAAAAGGACCATCATCAGCAAACTCGCCGGACGACATCCGAGTTCCGTCCCGAAGCTACCAGGATGACACTTCACTTCGAGATGCTATCGGGGAGTAGGCAATCAACAGCCAAACACCACACCCGGCACTTTCTGACCCAGCCGGCCCTGTGGACATCGGTGAAGGTGTGAGTTCTGTGGAGGCGTGAAAATTGCTCCCACCACTTGTTTCTACTTAAAATGTTTATCTGCCCGCTGAAAAGGACCTTGCCGATTCTACAGCGTCTTTTCTCGTTCAAGACGGGTCGCGCGCGTGCTCGCTGAAAAGTCCGACTTCCGGAGTTGACTTTTGCTGTGTGGTTAGCGAGTCAAATGGTTCGCTGGCTGGCCGGTCCACCGGCATAACACCGACCACCAACCATGACGTAGCGACTTTTCTGAAGCATTCATTGAACGTTCAACTGGTTAGGGTCGATTGGAGTGAAAAATAGAATGGAAAACTTCCGAATGGTCGGCAGTGTTCATACCGTGCAGAATTGAGAGATAGAACCTTCGCTGCACGATGCATCAACCGTTCATGCCAGGTGCAGCGTGATATTTAGTCACGCAAGACTGGGAAAATGGTGTAAAATGCAGTGCTCTTGTAACGCTTGCTTGATGTTGTTTACTCAATTATTAGGTTATGAAATCTGGCATGAAGGACCACACCTTGTGGTAATACAGATAATTGAGAGCATGATTGATCTACAAACAAAGACCATGAAAAATTCAATTGACAATGCTACAGGTACCTGGATTAAACAGGTGTATTATTTTAAAGACTATTGAACATTCCGAAGGTCCATTTTTAAAAATAAAATACAACCAATCATAACAGGAATTCCGTGTTATTCACATGTAAACAAGACAGAAACGAGGCACAATCCTCTTGACTAACTCCAGTTTTCCCGAACAAACCAAAACTACATATTGGAAAAACGAAGTGCACTTACCATAAAACTCTTCGCTCATGTATGTTTACTATAAAGCATCACTCAAACGAATTATAAAAAATGCAACAAACGGAAAAATATATCATTTTTTACTTAAAAAATACATAAATAGAACAGGATACCTAAAATCTAATCCTAAATACTCAATTATTCTCCACAAGACATATGACTTAAATACCACGAAACTACCGCTCAATAAATCTGTATCAAATGTTCATCCATGACGAGTTTGTCCAAACAACTACGAACTATTATGCACACAGCGATTGGCATCATCATCAATACGGCTTTCGATGGCATTAACATAGCTCTGTTAATGTGCACCTTACGTTATTCGCATCAAACGATTGGAATTGTCATTGCCACAATGGCACCACCGGACGCTGATTGATTCCAAAGCCCAACTCTGTACACGAATTGATGCGTTGATTTATAGCACTATCGTGTTCCAGGCGACCGGTACCTTCCTTTCAGCATCTAAGAAATTCGTCCACAACCGTGACTATGCATACACGGCATCGATTCTATTACACACGATCAACCGCAGAAGCAACACCAGCAGCATCATGTCTATGCTAATCTCTACCCAATTCACCTTTCGATTGCTAAACGAAGGGGACATACCTTACCGTACGGTTTTCGTTCATTCTCGCTTCGACTTCATCGGTGCGGATTAGCACCAAAGAAAAATCCCAACCTATAACGACGAGCTCCCCCACACCGACCCACCCGTTCCGAACGCTTTCCCCATGCAGGCGGCCAGTTGCATATTCAACAGAGTCACCGTTCGAGAGAAACCAACGTGTAGATAAAAGTCACGTGAAACGGATCAGATTTTTTCCACCCACTTCTATCTCGGTCCGACGCTGACAATGTCAAAAAAGCTAGCGCTACTGCATGGTTTCCCTCTAGCTGATCGAGAACCACTATGCCGATTCGACCAGTTCGTTCCTCGGTGCAAAACGAGGAAGCTGGTTCGCATTTGCCACAAAATACATATTCAAGCCATTATCCCTGGATCTCATGCCGTTTTTTTGCTATCGGTCTGAGATTTTGGTTTTTGTCTCTCTACGGCTGCTGGCTTTGATGGTTCGAATCTGCCGTACCCGAAGGCACCTTCTTCTGATGCTACACTGCTGGTGTTGGCAGATCAGGTAGAAAACGATAACGTCGTTAGTACCGGAAGGATTCCCGCTCCCGGGCGGGCGTCGCACACCGACCGATCATGGACCGCAACCGTAAGCGACGATTTTGCCACAGAGATAGAAAAATTTATCAGCACCCTCACGCTCAAAAAACACATGGTTTCTTTATCAAGCCTGAAAGGAATGGAGCCCGACAATGTGAGACTGCTTCCGCTGGTTGCTGTCTCCAATGTTTTAACGATTCGTTCCTCTATCGTTCTGCTGATTGGGTCAAATCGACCGAGCGAATGAAAATAGAATGATTCGCGTAGCAATATCGAGAACCCAACCGTTGAAATGTGAGGAGGAAATCTGTCGTGAGGTGAGGTTACTGTATTCTTGATGTCTTATTTTCCATGACTGTTAATAGAACACGGGAAGATATGGAAGGAGACTCTCGGGGAGCGACAAGGGATTTTGTGGGTACAGTTTGAAAAGTATTTTAATTAACGACTTCGATGTACAATTTAATTATGCAATGACAATTGCTGATAAAGATAGGTAGGTGCTCTTAAAGAATAACATCTTTAAGAATAATTCCATTTCAAATGTATGGATCGAGTATTATTGAGAAACTTATTTAAAACAAGTGCAAAAATGTCTCTGCTCATAACACTTTCTCTCATACTATACTCATTGCTTTGAAAATCCTCTAAGAATAATTCCATTTCAAATGTATGGATCGAGTATTATTGAGAAACTTATTTAAAACAAGTGCAAAAATGTCTCTGCTCATAACACTTTCTCTCATACTATACTCATTGCTTTGAAAATCCTCTCACTCACGTTTTTAATTATCATTATCCATATCAGTGAGATAACGCCAGCCCTCCCGGACTCATATAAAACATCACTATAACATGTGTAGCCTATAGCCCCGCGCCTCATATGAATAACCTCACCTCCAACAAGTGACATGTTTTGACTGACAACTCCCTCTCTATCGCTCTCTATCTCTTTCGCTTTTACACTACTCCAACAAAAATGCGAAAGAGGACCATTCAACACTCCAATGTTTTAACGATTCGTTCCTCTATCGTTCTGCTGATTGGGTCAAATCGACCGAGCGAATGAAAATAGAATGATTCGCGTAGCAATATCGAGAACCCAACCGTTGAAATGTGAGGAGGAAATCTGTCGTGAGGTGAGGTTACTGTATTCTTGATGTCTTATTTTCCATGACTGTTAATAGAACACGGGAAGATATGGAAGGAGACTCTCGGGGAGCGACAAGGGATTTTGTGGGTACAGTTTGAAAAGTATTTTAATTAACGACTTCGATGTACAATTTAATTATGCAATGACAATTGCTGATAAAGATAGGTAGGTGCTCTTAAAGAATAACATCTTTAAGAATAATTCCATTTCAAATGTATGGATCGAGTATTATTGAGAAACTTATTTAAAACAAGTGCAAAAATGTCTCTGCTCATAACACTTTCTCTCATACTATACTCATTGCTTTGAAAATCCTCTCACTCACGTTTTTAATTATCATTATCCATATCAGTGAGATAACGCCAGCCCTCCCGGACTCATATAAAACATCACTATAACATGTGTAGCCTATAGCCCCGCGCCTCATATGAATAACCTCACCTCCAACAAGTGACATGTTTTGACTGACAACTCCCTCTCTATCGCTCTCTATCTCTTTCGCTTTTACACTACTCCAACAAAAATGCGAAAGAGGACCATTCAACACATCATTTACACTTCATCATAACGTTCCCGCACCAACCCCGAGATATAGTGTTCCATCTTACGGTGGAACATTATGCAGCGTTAAAAACCGCCTCCACCAGTCGTATGCATCCTCCTGCACAATGGTGCTACTATTACCGGAAACACAACGCCTGCGTCCTTGGATCAAATTGAGTACAAAATCAGTACAAGGATAGCGAGACACCAGTGCGTGGGAGTACGTACGTAGCACGCCCGACATACATGTGTGCGTGGTATCATTTTTTTTTAGTTTGCTTATCCCCGCCGGCTAAACCGTATGTAAATTGGCTCGACTCATACGTTCTGCATCAGCGCGGAAGTCAACATGCCAGGATCACATCATGCTACAAGTGGCAAGCTTCAGATAACAGCATGTTGCAATCGGTTCGGTGTGCCATTCTGTTTCGTTCACTTGTGGCATAAACATTTTCTCAGAAAAGAGCTTTAAACTGATATAAAAATTGAATTTGAACACATTGCCACTGGATTTTCTCGCAAGAACAAATATAAACAGCCTGCAGCGCCTAACAAACTGCCTTATTGTCAAACTCTCGATTGCGTCATATGAATGGTTCGAGACAAAAAACTCAACAAGTCTAAGCCACGATATGTTTCCTACGAAACTAAACATATTAACTCCCCTCCCTCATGATTCGATGACACTGTAGCACAAACTAACCTTTCATGGCTTTTCACAACCAGATTAGTGGTACCTGAGACAAATCTCAAGACTTGGCGAACCGCCCGTTCCAAGTTTTTAAAACAAACAGGTGCTACAAAAGGAAGATCGCGAAACAAACTACAGTGACAGATTGCGTGAATGTGTTAGCAGGAGGATAGAGTAAGTTCACGTTGTTGTACGTGAGTGACGTGAATAAATTATGCACGAGCAGCGATTGTGTGATGCAGCGCGCACTCTAGCAACAGCAACTCGCTGCCGAAACGAACGCGAAAAACCAAAGGACTGTGACTGGGGCCGTCTACTAAATGGCTGCCTTAGCCGAGGATGTATGTGAACGTGTTTGCTCACTGGCGCACTGGCCCAAGATGGCAAATGTGTGCACATTTTGAGGGGTTCACTGTAAATCCGTGCAGAAGACCGAAAAAGATTTATTTCCATTTCACGACACCGACAACACGTTCCACATTCTCTACCGTTCCGGCTGCCTAAAAGCCTGACGAATTTCATGCAGTTACCACACGAACAAAATATTTGCCCTCGGTATAGCTCCAGCAGGTTGATTCAATGCGTGGTTTATAGTAAAATATATGCATCACCACATCTCCGAGACCCAGACCTCATTTTGTTCAAGTGCTACTTAAAATTTAATCCTACTTGATTTCCTCTAAATTGCAAACCGTTTTTATCAAATCAAAAACGTTTTTGGAGCCATTTGAGAGACGCGCATGCATCATCATGATGGATGGTTATCTTAAGAGGAATATTTGTAGCATAATAAAAGTATTGTCAATTTTTTTTCAGAATTATATGAGTACTTTTGATGTGTTAATAGGTTATTGTTTGGGTTTAAAATTTTGTTGCACAAGTCAAAGAATAAATTTCAGATATAAGTAACAAAACTTTCCACCTTTTCCAAGAATCAAAATGTCTTAAAATTTGCTCTAAAATAGAATAAATAATTATATCACCTCTTGGTCACGATTTATATAAACGAATGTTGTATATAGAAAGAATTGAAGCCAGCAGCGCGTTATAAGCCATGATGCACAAAAACAATATCGCAACTTATGTAATTTTTTGCATTTTTTAGATATTGGGTATCTCGCAAATGAAGATCAGCCCATTTCTGGCGTCGATCTGGGCTTGTACGACCGCTTTTACAACAATTTATTTATTTAAGTATATATAGATGTGTCAGACATACCACATAAGAAATAAATGTTGTGTGCATCTCTCCTTTGGTTTTTCTTTATTTTATGGTTTAAATAAAATCTGAAATTACTTTACTAATTGTATATAATTTAAATGACCTTTCCTTGTATCTAAAGCATTTTCAGGACTGTCATTCAAACGAAAT
>KZ063681.1:2374-35391 GCA_002091835.1 Anopheles maculatus
TTCAATGCGTACCGGCAATGGTTCTGCACAATGCCTGGACGAAAAATTCCGGATTGCAAAATCTTTGCATCGCAGCGAACAGACACTCACCTGTTTGTTTGCTTTTGCCGCGCGAAACCTCCGGCCAATTCTTCACAAACAACCCCGACTTTTGCCGACACATTTTACATGCGATGTTTCGTTGTGTGCGAACGAAAACTTTGTGGCAAGCAACTTTTCCGCTTCCTCCAAAAAACAACGCTCCTTCCCCATATCCCGGGACCTGTCACTGGCACACGACCCCGAAACCCGGCCCGCCCGTGCGTTCCCGTGTGCTGGCGCAACGCGGATCCTGCTGACGGAGAGCAAATTATTTTCCGCTTTCGGAAAAAGCCACTTTTTCCGCATACGTGCAGCAAAACTTAAGCCGCACGTGATACGCGTACGTCACACAGTTGACAGTTCGCCGCTTAGCGTGGCGGCGATTCCGCCTGACAGTGAAGGTGAAAAGATATGGCGTGTGCGATCTTTGCTGACAACTTTTCAGCATTTTGGCCGGCGCTGTTCGACGCTTTTGTTGGACGTTCCGTTCTTTTTTGGGCGAGTGTGCGTGTGTGTGTGTGTGTGTGTGCACGATAATGATAACGTTTCCTTTACACGACAGAACAGGCTGCCGGGCGTACCGTCTCGTTACCGCTTGATTGGTGATATTGTGGTGGGGATGGGGGAGGCCTCGCCACGGAGACGCACACGAAGATAAGTTTTGGTCCTGATGCCGCATGAAACATTCATGCGAAAGGTGCACATCAACTACAGCCTGCGACGTTCTAGCAGTTAAGGATACCGCCTAGCTGGCAAACGATGCAAAATGGGACATATCAGCGACTTTGTGTCCTCGCAACTGTCACACTGTCTGTTTTGCGTGTGTGTATATAGTTAAGCAAGATTGGGTTTTGTTTTTAACTTACACAGTTAGCATAATTTTGTGCGCAAGAAGAGTCTAATTTTTTCGTTAGAAATGGTAAGACACTGCGAGAGAGTAAAATAGACGAAACATACAGTGCGTAGTAGTTCCTTTAGCCGGTTCTAAAACGTTACGAGACTCATCTTTTACTTCTTCCAATCCAATCACAGTTTACCTTCCTCGTGGCACAAGATACCGACAGAATAGTAACCAAAATGATCAAAAATGGAGGTGCAGCCCTCGCAATGAGCTCATTTAGAATCCTATCCTAGCTAACCAGGCTTGGAAGAATGACTGGAATAATTCTCAAGAATCTTTCATTCTATCAAGGATAAATGCAATGAGGATGAACTTGCCTATCTTCTCTTCAACGTTGCACAACCTGGAAGAGTGAAGGTGAAGGTAATTTCGGGGACCATCTTCTATGAGTGTTAGTGTTAGTAAACAAACTTCGGGATGGAGATCAGTGGTCCTGCTAACAAACACGGATTTACGCAGGGATGACTTTGATGTCGTCCAAAACATTACCTATCTGAGGTCAGAAGAATGCAGGCACTAGGGTGCTGACAGCCAAAACACACCTGTCGCCTTTATAGTTTCAGTACTCACAAGCGTCTCTGAGACACCGCCCAAAACTGACGAAACCCTCTTAGATGCTTTCAAGAGGAAGATGCTCAAAAGAATTGTTGACGCCCTTATGTGTGGAAGGACAATGGAGAAGATGCCACAACCATGAGCTCTACCAGCCCTATTAGATTCACCAATCTACGCCTGGCTAGTATGGCAGCAGATGACCAAGCACGTAAAGTCCTTGAAACTGTAGTCGTAGTCTTGAAAGACCCCAAAATTACTCGGGTTGGGTAGCATACTTAAACATGGGCCTTAAAGGAATTATAAAAAAATCTTCATATAAATTATAATTATGACGATTATTTTCATAACGAAGCGAACATTTAGTTCTGTCAGGCACTGTTGTGATAGTAAATCTTGGTAAGCCTAGTATAGACCAAGTTGTAAGTTTCAACTTCAACCAAACCAGGAACCATTAAGGCAAAGTAACTCAACTTCAGTTTCTACATGAATGTACCTACAATCCGTGAACCTGAAGTAAGACATGGGATTCCTTCTCATCAGCCTCTTGCATTACCACCATGGTACACAGTTTCCGACTACCGAGTTGCCCATAAGATTAAACAGCGCTCTGTGAAGCCAGCGTGACAGCTCGGACAGCAAACGTGCTAATGACGATGCGAGTGCCTGATGCGAGAAAATAAAAGCATCGCTGCATGCGAGAACCAACTGTCACGACATCTTGAGCGTACGCGGAACGGTCTGAACGCTCAGTAATCGCTTAAGCGTTCTGACAAGTGTAAACTAGAGTGGCTCCAGCCGGCAGTGGCAACGGCTCTTGCCGATGGTGTTGACATTGGTGTGGATGGATGGGTGGTTTGAGCAGCCACCATTTTCATATCAGCCGGTTCATCTTGTTGCGGGGCCCACAAATAAGCCGACCCTTCACACGGTGGGATCGCTTTATGATTGTAATGATAATTCCATGAACACAACTCCGGCTGCTGCTGCTGCTGCTGTTGAATGTCCGAAAGTCGCTCGGCAAATGGTTTTGCCATTTTGGCCAAGGCAATCCGGTCTGTCGTTGCGTCCTGGGGGTTTTTTTATTCCTTCGTTTGTTACCCACCAGCATCAGCAGCAGCGTGCGATACATCCCGAGCCACACCAGAAAAAGGGATGATAATAAAATGTTGATTGGGATAATGGTACTTTGCTGGCATTTCGGATCTGTTTGCTGTTTTGTTCGGGCCGGGCGGTGGGTAGGGAAATTCGTCCGAAACTTCGGTCTTCGGTTGATCTTTGCGTTATTTTACCCCCGGACTGCCGGTTCGGTTTTGTTGTCAGCTCATTAATGTAAACTTCTGCTAGACACGGTCCACATCGGCTAACCCTGCCCCGAAAAGCCACGTTCGGTCCGTTTTGTTTGGTAGTGGATGTGCCGCAGAGCGACCATTTAACGAGAATGGACGAGTGTTTGTCCCTGATCCAGCGCCAGCACTAGGTAGATTCCCTTCTTGT
Organism: Anopheles maculatus; assembly: GCA_002091835.1. Lineage (NCBI taxonomy): Eukaryota > Metazoa > Arthropoda > Insecta > Diptera > Culicidae > Anopheles > Anopheles maculatus. The sequence goes on from KZ063681.1 coordinate 5,406, forward strand.
TCGCAGAATTAAGGGCACTAAAGTCTGCCGAAGAAAGGCGATCCAGCAAAACCTTATACTGATTGCCATTGCGACACAACAACTAAAAAAAAAAAGAATACGATACGAAGTACGGATAGTACGATGGAAGATGTTTTACTATTCTATTTCTCCATTAGACCTTCGCACAACTTTATTCGCTTGACGTTCTGGTACGACAGTTCCTCCGAAACTGTTCGATTCGCGCGAATGCGACGACCTGCCTAACTTCGTGCGGACGAACCATCACGGGCCATCGAGACAAACGACATCACAATCGCCGAGAAGAATTAAATACAAAGTTTCGCTAGTAGCTTTACAACTTACCCAACTTACCCATCGTAAGCGCACTATTCAAGAAACGCGCTCGAATGGAGACGAGATCAACGACTGCATCAATCGTTCTTAGCAGTCTCCGTCTACGTTTCCAGCAAGGGCAGGGCATGGCGCCCGGGTGAAATACGGGAACCAACCGGAAAAGTTCGCCCTTCTTCGGGTTTCTCACACACCGAGCAACCCTGAGGGTGCTTTCGGATAATTTAAAATGTAATTACGAATACCGGGCCGGATCGACGTTGGATCTTTGACTTGGTCGTCGTAGTCGTCACCGGACATCCGAGAGTCGCACACTGTAAGAGATAGCTCGACACTAACGAAAAAAAAAACCGCACAATATCATCGCTCCCCGAGTTCCCCCTTCGAAAACCACCCCCTAATGAAAGACGGGTGGAAACCGCGCGGAAGATGTGGAGGGGGGAACAAGAATTAAATAAAATAAACGGCGACAGAGCCAACACCACCAATCAGGGGTACGGGTGCAAAGAAGGCAAAAATGTCAACGTTCACTTCCGGATGGTACGGCCGAAGAGGATCGCTCTCGTGAATAAAAATGATCCAATTTGTAACAATTGTGTCCGCCGCATGCTCGCCTCGGTATGGCTCGTGACTTCCCAGGCACGTTGAGTTGAGAATTGGGGCGTGTAAAAAAAAAGGGTCGTTTTTTTGTTGGGCGCTTCGTTCTTTCTCTTTGCTCTAGAAATACGTTCAGACTACGTGCAGACTTGGCGATTACTATGTATCTATGGGTGTGGGTGTGTGTGTGTGTGTGTGTGCTCTCGTATTATTTTGAGACCACCTTCAGGAGACACACAGCCAGCTCGGCGAGTCTTCTTGCAGCGTAGCTGTAGAACAGCAAAAATTAACAGCCAAGAAAGAGTGGTCGGATGGCATAATTGGAAAGAGTGCCGGGTGCCGTTTGCCTCGTTTTCGGAACAGTTTATGTGTTCGAGCTTTTATTTCAATCTCCGAACCCCACTACTCACTGCCACGCGCGCCCACGGCTTCTGACGCTTTGTCCTTACGGGTGTCGATACGGTTAAAGGGGCGCTTAGACGTCCGGGCGATCGGCCATCGGTAGCAATGATGTGCTAATGGATGTAAAATAACGCGCCACACCTTCAAGAACTGTGCCAAGGAAGGCCTTTCGGTAAACACACCGAGATCTGCCGTACACAAACAGATCTAGGTTTTGGTGCAGCGGCTAGGACCTCAAAGAAAAGAAACTTCTGCCTAGTTCAAGTTCGCCGAAGTAACGCCGAGTTGTGGTTTTAATTTGTTTGCCAACCAAGCCTCGACACGTTGAGACCGAAAAGCATCCGTACGGAGTGAGTGTTGGTCTGTGTTCTTATTTCTCTATTCCATCGGTTACCGTTGTTTTAGTAATTTATCTTCAAATAGAACCGTCAACCACAGGACAGATGCTGCAGTGGTAGTAGTGGTGGTAGTACTTACCAGTGACCAGCTTTTAGATTATTACAGACAAGGTCGGCTGATAGGAGCGAGCGTCTCTGTCCATCTCTCTCGGGCAGCGCTGTTGTCGGTGATGCTGTCCAGTACAGTTTGCTGTGTGCGTTCTTCACGTTTGTTTTACCGCTCAGGCTTCATTCCGATTAAAATGGAATCTTGTTTTGTTTTCGTAGCATTTTTTTTTTGTTGCTTTCATCTTCTTCGCCCTCCTCGGTCGGTTGTTTGTTTGGCGTGCAGGAGCAACACCATCACCCATTTGGACGAAAAGTCAATTAGCCCGTTCGGTGGACAGAACCAGCAAATAGCACCAGAAGCACCAGAATTTTTCCGACACACACACACACACACACACAGCAACCGCAAACGCAAAACGTCGAGCGATTCGACGAGGCACACAGCCTCATCCATTTCTGAGTAACATTCATGCCTCGTTTCGTCTTAATTAAAGATTAAAATTTCATTAGTAGTGAAGCGAACTTTAACGAATCTTTATTTGTATTGCACGCGCTAACGTGGGAGAGCACGCGCGTCTCTTTCCCACCACCGGTTTCGTCCTCCTACCAACACACACATACCCATCTGGCAGGTGTATTTGCGAGACGTACCCGTACACAGAGAGAAACCCCTTTTTATTGGGTGTATCACCGAGCCGAATACCACTCGGCACAAGATCAACACTGTTCGAGCACTTAGCTTGTTTAACGCCACCTACTAACAGAACACACACACACACACACACAAACACTCGTACGGCTTGACTTTATGCGGTTGATCTTTTCGGACACTTCAGATCTTGTAGTCAGTCGCGTACTAAGGTTGAAGGTGGTATCGTATCCCTCCAACCGCAACTATAGTCTTCGGCATCGCTTTTACGTGTGTTTGTGTGTATTTGTGTGCTTCATCAACGAATCTGTCGCAATGCGAGGAAAGGAACTTAATTTCATCACACGGCGTGCAAAACTACACTCCAATTTCGGGTAATGCGTCCATCATTGTAAGCAGGACGTGGCACATTCATCACTGTTCTAGCCAATTTTCACCGCTGACCGTGTTACCACACTGTTACGGCAAAGTTAGCGTTAGCGTTAAAAGCTTTTCTTTCGGATCTAAGATAATGACAAAGTTTCGACATTCGGGGGCATCCACCCGTTCAATCTAGTGCGGGAAGAGATGTTCTGCAGCTGCAGTGTCCCGCGTCCGAGTCTCGCCTACATCGTTTTGAGATCTTGGCCTATTCGAGTTTCCTGGATACCGAATGCCGAACACCGAAAATATGCAAACCATTCCCAGTGCTGCATTGGTTCGTGATGCACCTTTTGAACGGTAGCCGCGCGAGAATTTCTCGAGTGCCTGCAGCAAGACATTCCAACCCTGCCTCCGGTTCCGACTACACCCGGTACAGACGTGCCGACACCCAGGTAGACACGCATCGCTCGCTGAACATTCTAACACCTTGCGGTTGAGCCGTCCTCACGACGCCCGTCAACGATAGCGCCTTTAAATTCTCATCACATACCGCAGATTCTCGGTAGCGCTCACCTTCGCACAAAACACCCAAGCCCACCTATAAGACGGGCGTCGAATCTTCAAACGGTAATTCGATACGATCCACCATTAAGACACTGATTGCTTTGGTTCGTCTTTGTTTTTTTTTTCTTGTAGTTAACCTGTTTTGTTTTGCCTTGTTCCTTGGATGTTTGAATCTACCGAGCTACGGAGGTGTGTGAGGTGTTTGCTTTTGAACTTTCGCCATCCTACCAGCACCGGCTCGGGACAACAATACACACCAGTAAGAAACAAAACCCGGGAACACCCAAATACCGATGATGATCCATCGGAAATGAACCGCTTGATTTCGGCGTGCGTATGTGCGTTTTGCTGTACGGATGTTGGAATTTGGGTCCGCTGGCTCATCCAGGACCTGACCAACCGACCGACCGACCGGTGAAAAAGGATACTCGCCGTTGTGTGTGTGTGTTTTTTTGTTGTTGCTGTTGTGTGTGGAACGCTTTGCGGCGGATTACGGGTTGATTACGGGGTTTTCTTCCGATCCGGGTTTCGTGGGATTGGCTGGGACTTCTTCCTGCTGTGCTTCATCAGCACATCCTGGAACTCCTTCTAATGCTGTGTATAGCTCTCTCTCTCTCTCCCGCTCACTCACTCTCTTTCTCTTTTCTATTTGTTTGTAGCTCATTTTCGGCATCATTAGCCGCCAGTGGTTTCGCATTCCTTTGCCCCGCGCGCATTTGGGTCGTGTCAAATTGGCCCTTTCGCACCGGATCACCTCGGCTAATCGACAGCTCGGGTAAACATGCCCACGCCGGGGAAAAAGGGATGACTGATTGATTGGTTGTGATTGAGTTGCGTTTTATTTAATTCGACGCTTCCGACGGCGAACGTTGGGAATGTTGGTAAACTGATTCGCACATCAGACCGCGCTTCCCAAGGAACTTCCAGAAACCGGGGCCACATTCCTTAATGACGATACCTGAGAACTAATTTACTCAACTGCTCTGCATCCGACGCCACGCAAAACAATGTTCGGAATCGGATTGGGCCGGTAGGCGAATAAGTGACTGAGAATTTGTTACAATTCCGAGTGGAAAGAACACAAAACAACGAGCAACAAACAACTGCAACCCTAAACACCCTCAACTCTTCCACTCTTGCCGCAAGTCTTGCTTTTTTTCCCCCCAGGCTGGAGGCGTACCGTAGTGAAAAGGAAAACAAAACAAACCGGGGACGCTTGCTGGTTGATTAAATTTCGTCTCAGTTATCAGTCACAGCTGGCAGTGAGTAGGAATCCCGTGCAAAAAAAAAGGATCCAATGTTGTCCCGGAAGAGATGAAGAATCCTTGGGAAAGATGGTAAGGATCTGGGCTAGTTGTATCTTGTTGGTTAAAGGAGGACAGCAAACAGAAAGTATTGGCGTATGTGTTTGTAAGGTTAGTTTTAAAAGAACGAGAGAGAGCGAGAAGGAAGGAGCGCTTATACACACACACACATCAACAGATACAAAAGCATGGGAAAGAGTGGGTTTTAAATTTTATCAGTTCATCAACTTGTAATTATGCTCGGGTCTTCTTCCCTTACGGGTTCCGAGCCACCTACCTACCGGAAACCACCCGTTTGTGGCTGCTCATCTACCCATTTTTCTCGGCTCGTCTCGGAAGGGTAGCCTGGTTTGAGGTCATCTACTTTCTAATTAGAAAATGGTTTATTTGCTGTCGTTTTTTTTTTCGTTCTCTATTTTTAGGAAAACACAACAGGAACCCAGTCAGTTCACTAATATCCTTCTCATACCGAGCGTGTGTGTGTGATAACACAGTAACGAACGAACATTCCGTTGAGTTCCAGCGTCCCAGCGGTCTGGATACTGCCTTTGGGGGTTTCCTTCTCAAAGTCTGCGGTTTTTTTTCCGTTGGCTAAACGAGGAAGAAAATCCTTAACTCCCGGTCAAGTACGGGTTAGGTCAACGCTTCGACACAGCCTCACAGCATATTCATGGACCTACACGCCGTATCGAGTGGGGTTCGCGCTCAACAAAAAAACAACAACAACAACAGGAGTCAAAAAATCCCCATTCTCAAATTTCCCCAAGGACTTTTCTACCGTGGACAAACAGTTTGAAAATCTTGCAAGCGTGACTCAGTCCGGGTAGCCGGGTTATCCAACGAAATGGATTTCCAGTGTCGTCCTGGCACTCGTTAAGAAGTGCCTCAATAAACCACTAATTGATGCTCCGAACTTTTGACGACGGAGGGTTTTAGATTTCGTAAGGCAATTCGGAACCGTGCGCGCACATTCGGGAAATGAAGAGTAATTCGTTTTTCTGCGGTCGATGATGACCTTTTCGTTGGGGATATGGGGGAGTGAAAGCGAAAGAGAGCGAGAGAGAGAGAGGGAGGGAAGGATGAAAAAAGCACATCCCACACGAAGATAACCATTGACGATGCTGTGTGTGTCGGGAAAATTGAAAACCATTTTGTCGGCGAAAAATTATTAACCAAATTAGGTCAATTAGAGGACCGTTTTATCGCCGCGGGCCATTATTTTCGGTAGTTGCGTGTCCCCGGTAGATCCGCACAACGAATCGAGCTTTCAAGCCGTCCCGCAGCAAAACTGCCAAACTCGTTTGTGTTCGGTGCGCCCTCATAACTCAACGTTTATTGGTATCATTATCATCGATTGATCGGCTGCAAAAATGGCTGCCGAGTTTTCGGAAGTGTCACTCTCAAGGGTCTCAATCATGCTCGCACAAGAAGAAAAAAAGAGGGGGTTGGGGATCCCCACATCAAATAAAACTTTGCGCAATTAGCATCAAATCAAAACCCTTCTCAATCGAACTTTCTCGTGAGCCTGGCGAGCAAAGGTGCACTTGCGCTCGAGCCTAACTTTCCTTCACCGTTCCAAGAAAAAGCAGCGTGAGAATAATAGAACGAAGCAATTAACTGCGAACATCTTCAGCTACACATCATCGCAAAAAGGCGGATTCGTATAATCCCAAACGCTAATTATCGACACAGCACTAACAATTAATTGTTAGCAAACGCACCAGCAAACCCAAGATTACCCTGTCATTGTTTTGCCTTCCCGCACCCAGTGCCAGTCTTCATAAAATTGTAAACAAAACATGGCGCAATTAAAAGTGTTTGCCCCATCCACGGGAGCACCGGGATTAACGAGCATCTTTACCTGTGTGCTTCAAGCTATAGTTGCTATCGGTACGACGAGGAACGTAACCGAAGCAATAGAACCTTTAAATGGCTCTTGTGAGACTAATTAAAGCTTGCCGGGCGCTTAAAGAAGGTGCTCTGGAAAGGACAAAAAACAAGACCCAATCCCATCAAGACACCGATGCTTCTTCCTGAACACACCGGCAATGGCTAGGAGCGTCCCGAAGCGTATCGGTAAAGTGAAGTCCAGCAAGTATGCCTTCATCCAGCATCCGAGAACGGCTGACAAAGAAACGATTATGTGACAGTAATAACGTGCATGGGAAATTACATCACAAAACGCAATTCTGTATCCGATATCCGAATCCCCGGACCGTCCAGTGCACACACACACCTTGCGGAACGGAGACTACTCGTCCGGGTCGATATTCGGCGAATCGAGTACAAGATGGTCTGTTCCTTCGATTAGCTGGAAAACCAGAAGTTCCCATTGTCCTGCAGGACTGCTCCGGACATAATGGATCTATTAACATGCTGGTGACGCAGCCACAGACGCAAAAATGTGATACAATCTTGAACAATGCTAATTGAAACGGAACAGTGCGACTCGGCTGCCCAGGGGTCCCTGGGTGCTGGGAACCGTCCGGGTTGGTGTATCATCATTAGTCAACCGTTAGTGTCCCTTTTTTCGAATGGTTTCGTGGCGCCGACCGGTGAGAACGGTTCCAGGTGTTTCTCCCGTGTCCTTTACAACCGCTTCTTCACCTCCCCTCCTCAAAAGCCAAAGCCCCTGCGTCATCGTCATTTGTCTCCGGTGCACGCGAACCTTTCGCACACCGGTGACCGGTGAGATTCTGTGCATAATGGCCGGGCAAAGGAGAGACCGCCTTCAAGAACCCCTACGCGTTTTAAATAGCCCGAAGGTCACGTAAAATAATAGACAACGTAGAGAGAGAGACAGCAGTGCGGACGACTCGGTGCTGACTTTTAGCCAAATAATTCTCGGACATAAATCGTAATTTGGATTACATCTTCCAACGTGCCTGTGTGGCGAATCGTTCGGACTTGGCTTGCGCAAAAGATATTGCAATTGAATGTCTCCGGAATGCTCGCATGCCCACACACGATTTGCGGGACAGTGTGGGCGTAAATGGTTTTGGCCAGGTTCTTCCGAACGGTCACCAGCGGTGGAGTCTCTTTCGCTTGCATTATCATCGTTGACGAATGAATGTGCGGGCATCGGGCGGATGTGTATACTCTCGGAAGTAATCAACATTGCCCCGGTGTACCGTCTGTGTACCGCCCGCAAGACAGCACTGAACGATGGACGGCGCGGATGACCAAAAACAATTCCGGCCCGAAACTGTCACCGTGTAACGAATCTAACGCACCGTAAAGCAACCAATTTGTGACATTTTACATGCGCCGCCTAAAGACGGATAGTGCGGACGGTCATGCGAAAGGAACGGGCCAGCGTTGTCGACCGCTAGCAAAACCTAGCAAGATTAGCTGAGGTTCGCCATTCTCGCTAGGTCTTCTTGGGTTGAGGTTGGCAAATTAAAATAAACAAAAACAGCCGCTTGAAGCAAGAGGGAAAAGCTTGTAAGAACATAATATGACTGAAGCCTGAATGTCCCACGGTCGGGCAAAAAGGTTGGGCTGTACTTTTTTCGCGACCCGGGCATCATGTTGTTGCTCGTGTTTTATCCTTAAAAAATGGAACGAAAACGAGACAACTCCTCTTTGGTGGAGGTCTTGGAAGATTAAACCCAGCGCGGCGAACAACCAACATAAAACTGACCATTCTTGCAATGGAAAGAAAGCATCATTTGTAGGGCAATTTCGGGACAGCGTAAGGCACCTTGCATAGGAGCAAAAACCAAAAAAAAAATAACCCCCGTCATAAGATGAGTTGCAAACTAAAGGCTAAAGGCCAGCAAACGCCACACAAAAACACCCTGACGCAGCTCTCCCGAAGCACTGACCTTACGGGTAAGCGTGGGTGGGAGTGGATGTGGGTTGAGACGGAAATTATAAGCCATAAAATTTTGCTTCTCGCCACCCTAGACCGAAAAACCTCGGACCTGATGTGTTTTCACCCCTAGTTTCTAGTTGTCCCACGTCGTTTTCTTGACATTTTCTTGGTGCAGTGACATTTGTACTTTGTGTTTTTTTTGTCTTTTCATTGTTGCTTCCCTTTCTTTTGCATGTATAATGTTTTGCTACTTTTCTTGTCTCGCCATTTTCTTCTCGGTCACCTCATTGTCTGGCGCAGGTTTTGTTTTACTGTGTTGTTGTTTTTTTAGTATTATTCCGCCAGCCATGAGGTTGCTGTTTGTGATTCTGGTTCTTTTTTGCTCCCTCCCTCTCTCAACGGCATTTATTTTCTCATTTTCTTCTGTTTTCTAGCATCTTTCCCCCGGTAGGGCGCAACGGGCACAAAAGGGTGAAAAATAATCTTCAGCATAAATTAGATTTTCACACGACTGGTACGAAATTTGAGGGTTTTTGCGAAGTTCGCCTAGATGATCGTGCAAGCCCTACGAGTTGACATGTGTTGCGAGGGGAGAAGAGGAAGGGGACGTGGACGGGAGGGGTTGAGGTGTCATCTAAAATAAAACGATCTTGGTAAGGATAATGCATGCCTGCTTGCACCAAACCACCGCCGAACGGTGAACCTTTAACCAGGACCTGGGAAAAAGGTGGCGAATGCTTCGCAGTTCCATGACCCCGATGCAAAATCTATCGAACGGTGCTGCTACTGCTTAACGTGAGAGGAGGTGCCTCTATGTCCCACCGTAGCATATTGATAGCATTTCTATTTCCAATGCGCACCAATGCGCTTAATCGGAGCTCGCCCAATGATTGGACTATTTTTGGCACATTCCAAAGCGTCCGCAAAAGTCATCTTGAGACTCGCGTCAAAGTCAAAGGGGTTGATTAAAACAAAAATTGCAACAAACCCCTTGTTTGATGATGATTTGCTGTGCGTTCGATGCACTCCTGAAATGGTGAAACGGACGTCACAATATTTATTTAAAAACATCCCGAACCATTTAATAGACAGCGCGTGCAATTTTGGTGCCGTGACCAGGATGCGATGAGCAAAATCTATTTCTGCTCGCTATTTTAAGCTTCAGCAGTTATCAATCTAGTGTGAGGTTACCACTTAACATTTTACAAACAAAATCGAAAAAGAAAATCGCATTCGTTTTCTTAAATTTTATTACCAAGCAACTCACTGCCTCACTTGTTCCCGTGTTGCTGTAAATGAGTCGTCTGCCGGCTTCATATGTGGTGGCCGGCATAAATTTCAATCGCAAGCGGCCATTGAACCAACTCCCCACCTGGTTTGACACACTCTAGCCCGACCGGCCTTCCAGTGTCCAGAGTCCTTGGAGTCTGTTGTTTGACCATTTTTTTCCCCCGAACTACGATCGCGTACCCCCAACACTAATGCAGCGCGCTGCAAACTGGCGTGAGCATTACGTATGGTGAGTGTCAGAACACGATGTAAAAAGTTATAATTTATTGCCGGATTGGAAGGTTTTGTTTTTCTGCGCTGTGTACTTTCTCTCTCTCTTTCTCTCTCTCTCTCTCTCTCTCTCTTTCTTTCTCTCTCTCTCTCTCTGTCTCTCTCTCTCTCTCTTGCTCGATTTTTTGCTGTTATTTAAGATGCTTACTGGTTCGAAATCGCGTTTGTTTAGGTTTTTCTTGCTGTTATTTCGCCTCATTCACGATGCACAAAAACCCGGAAACCGGTGCCTCCCACCATCGTTTCACACGCGGGATTTTCCTTCCTCTTCCCCTGTCTCCCTCTTCTTCACCCACTTCTTCCAACATGTTTTTCTTTATCCTTTCACCTTAGCTCACCAGTGTGTGTACGTATGAAGGTGCTTGCAGGGTGCTTGCTCACTTCGACGTGCCAGGTGATTGCTGGTAAGGAAAGTCAACTCCTCTTGCTGCTTCCACCCGTACTCCCCCCCCCACCCTTATCTCCTCCTTCGGTATGCTTCACTGTTCCGGAAATACCGAAGGAATAGGCCAAACGGGAAATGAGTTGCAGCAGGAAAACGGAAGTGCTCGACAAGCGAGAAAAATTGAAAAATGCCGACTCGACTCGTTATTTTTGGGGAAAGGCATATTCGATTCGGTATCGAATTCGTACTCAAATCCCGGGGTAAGGAGGGCAGGCAAAGGGAGAAGAGAAGTTCCCTACTTTACATTGAGTCAAGCATGACTAACGCCGGCGGGTTGAATTTTTAACCAACAAACATGAACACCATTGCGACTAACTTTCGGCGAGTCTTTCGCTTGTGCCCGAAACAAGGGAAAGTCTGTCGGAAAAGTAGCAGTGGAAAATTTGGTTTTTTTTTACCACACGAAGCAACTTGTTTTTAAACGTTAATTTCTCTAAGTTTGAGGTGGTTTTTTTCTTATCGAGGATAGGCATTGATGTGTATTAACCCTTCTCTATTGTAGCTTGAATGTTAAAAAAAAACTCTAGGCTCAGTTCTCGATTGTAAATCTGACATAAACTAAACCAATCCAGTCTAATACTCAAAAGTGGATCTAGCTCCTCAAGTTTATCTCGGTGGAAATAACTCTAAGCGCACCAAAGGCCCTGCATTTACAACGTTGATTGGTAGATAAGATTCCTTGGACGTGATAGCTCTTCCATTACGAAGTCTCTTGGTAGGTCTACTCTCAGGACTCTTGGCTAATGGACTTAACCTACCTTATAAGACGTGGTCTCTTGGAAGAGGTCTCCTAGTAATGGAGAAGGATTAGACAACAGAGACACGAGCCCGATGAGTTCTCTGGGTATATGTAGCTTGAACTATGAAACCTCTTTGACTGCGAGGTCTCTTAGTAGATGAGGTTCGTTGGACGAAGCTTCTTAGACTCCGATATCTCGTGGGAGATTTGAGCTTAGGGTATGAGACTTCTTGAGACTACCAAGTCGCTAGGTTGACAAAGTCCTTACAAGTCCGAGGTCCTTTGGAAAATGAGGTTTGTCTGTCTCTGAATAAAATCATCTTTTCGTATTTTGTTTGGAGCTCGTCTTAAAATCTTAGGTCTCTTGGTATTAGCTGAGCGATAAACCTCAAATTCTCTATTGACGAGGTAGTGAGAGGTGCAATTAGACCGCGAAGTCACTTCGGCGATGTAGCTTGGACTATCATACTTCTTGCGGGTGCGAGGTCTTACAGATCCCTGGGACAAGGATGCTTTTGAACTTTGACGTCACTTAGTAGATATGGTTTCACCACTCCGAGATCTGTTGGTATATGAGTCTTGTCTGTCCTTTTCATCTCTTATTGTGATCTCTTCTAAGGAGTTCGTAGTCTCATCGTTTCTTGAGAGTCCCTTCTACTTTGAGGTTTCTGAGCGTGGTCTCACAGTAGACGAAATCCCTTGGACGTGAAAACTTCTTCACTACTACGTCGCTAGATTTAGAAACCGTAACGACTCCGCGGTCTTCTAGCATATGAGACTTGAACGACTCTTGGTAGTAGTGGAAGATTGTACTAAGCAGCCGCTTTGACTATCAAATCTCCTGACAGATTGTAGCTTCAACTATAAAACTTTTTCAACTGGACGAAATGAGGCCACTCTCCATCCGCAGCTAACCAAGCTAATCTGCTTAGATCAAAATTATGACAAAAGTTTTTGATTATGATAATTCTATTAAATTTATGTTAATTTCTCCAGCTACGCAAAAAAGTACAATTTCAGTATCAGGATTTCTCTTTCTGTCTACCCGCCACGGTTTCGCACCCCACTTAAGCAGTCGAAGAAGAGTATCGTTCACCTTCTACGCTATAAAACTGGTGATAACCATAAAAATATTCTAACCGAAAAACACTAAAACGCTCACGCGTTAGTCCCAGGCACCAGAAGGAATGAATTCATTAGGCTCACCTCGTTCGACGGACGTTCGAAAACCAATGTACGGCCGGTGAACGGAGGGAGGGTTTATGTGGGGAGTCAACGGACGGTGCCCATGTACGTGCGTTCCGGAAATCGTTTTGTGTTGCATATTGTTCGGAAAACTGGAATTCACCCCACCGCTCACCCGAAAAGGTAATTGATTTCTGGTTCGATGTTTTCTGGCTTGGTCCCAGGGATTTTGCTTTTGTTTTTTTTTTTTTGCAAGGACTCCGTGCCAACCAAATAGGACGAGGGAAATAAACATTTACCACCCACTCCTTCACAAATTCTCACCACCACCACGACCAGCACAGGAGAAAGTATTAACAGACGTAATTCACGGTCAGCTCCAGATGTTTTACATCTTAATTTTTATGTTTCTTGGCCAGCGCGTGATTTCATTGGGTGTGTGTGTGTGTGCGCTCGCGCTATTTTTCTCGTTTTTTGTGCTTGTTTTCCACTGCTTTTCTTTTACGCTTTTCCGCACTCATGGCCGGTGCGAACGATCGGACATTCATTTCTCATGCCGCCTGCTATTGCTCGCTATTTGCGAAATCCGCCCGCGTGAAGGAATAGAAAAGATGTGCTGGTTGTTTTGGTGGCGAAGGATGAGTGGGACGGGCAGGCAGGGGGCGGTGAAAATTAAAAATGATTTACAGCGCACAGATTCCAACACGGACCGGTATCGGACAATTCCGGTCCCGATGGTAAGGATCGCGATGAAAAGGCGCGCTTTGCAAAAAAATACATCAAGAACGAGAGAGCGAGAGAGCGAGAGAGAGGGACAGAAGATGTGTTTGAATATACCCCGTAGAGGGTGTTGGTCATCCAGGGGAGGGAGGCGATGGTAACCAGGGCAGTAGCACTGGTGTACAAATGGATGACTTTTTGGCATCGGACAGTACTAGCGACCGTTTCGGGGAAAATGTGGTCGAAATTGAAAGCCATAAATTGGCTAATGGCATTTAAATCTCATCCCTTCCCCGCAAACTCCGCTCCCTCTCCCTCTCTCACATCAGGGGGAGAGGGTGAGACTCTCCTTTTGCAGATCTATTTTCGGCGAGCAGCGATAGAAGGTTCACGGGACGGCGCCCGGTGTGTACCTGCAGCACGGGAATTGTAATCGGATTTGCTACGGAATGCGAATGTTCGGGATGCGCTCGGGAGACACGTATTTCGCGTGGACCCGGGCACACTTTATTGTCTAGCTGGTGGTGCTCGTTGTGCCGATCGTTTGATGCCCGGCAATTGGTTGTAAAAGCAAACTTTTGGGTAGTTGAATGCTAGTTATTAATTATTAGCTACGTTATGTCACCCGAACAATACATATAATGAAGTAAGGTTCTGGGAAGTTAACGGCGAGTAGGTACTTATGCTTTTTTTTGTTATTAAGTTTGTTTAATATATTTCAAAAAGTTGTCCTTCGAGGTTACTGTTACTGTTGTAATACAAACCAACGATATCAGAAAGATGTTTAAACTTTAAACGAAAATGCGACATTCGTTTATAGTCAACTTGAGCTACTGATGCGTTTGAAATACTGATAACTCACTTATCAGGCGTTACATACAGCTTCAAAGTCTTGGTCTGCAACAGCTGCAAGAGTAGACAACCCTAATCAGACTGCGTACTCGTCCGGAACCACTCTCACGACACAAAGGTCAGATAATTGTCATTGGTGCCTTACTTATACGTAGAAGTTCTCTTCCGCTCGAACAAGAATAAGAGGAGTTCCTCAGTCATAGGCAGGGTCTATGTCTCTGAAGCGTATCCTGAAGGAATACTGAACCCTAAGCGTGGTAGTTTCCTCCACAAATATTTTGAGTGGAGAAGTAACCTCAGGCTCCAGCATCCGAGCATCTGTGAGTTTGTTAGCAGGGCACCTGGTGGTGTTTCATATAGGAGAGCCAAGGATGTCTGTGTCATCACCACATGCCAGGATCTGAATCGACTAATGTTAGTTTGTTCCAACTCCTTCAGAGGACGTTGATAGTTTCACAACCCTCTTCTCTTGATAAGTAATTTTAGTCTTTATCAGTATTACAAGCTTGTAAACTACGTGATCCGTAGCTCAGTAATCTTCTTTAATATTGTCTGAGGTGGTAAAGACCTAATTACACTAGTTTATCTCCCATCCAGTATATGGGTAAGACCATGGTCCAGCAAAAAAATGAAGCCGCACTTATGCTTCGGAGTCTCTTTCTCTCGAACGAGACTAGGAGGATTTGGACGCAGGTGAGACTTTGGACGACGTAGCAGTTATGATCATCCAACTGTGAGTTTATTACCAAGATCAGGATGATGTCGTCAGTTTGTCTGGATTGACTTAAGTTGAGATGTTCCAGCTCCCTAGCACTGGTTCTTGGTAGCAACAGAGGACCTTGAGAGTTATCCATCATTCATCTCCAATACTTACCGAAGTGTTGAAAATCTTACCAGTAACTGACTTTACTCCAGCCTACTTTCCGGCCAGGATGTCGAGAAGTTGATGCCAAAATTTCAATCTCAAGACTTCTTATTAGGTATCCCATGTCTCAGTAAAAGTTTGAAGAACTTATTATTTGGGTACTTCATCCTTTGAATTGCAGGAGGTGTCAGGAATTGATTTTAAATGGCATTAGAAAATTCGTTAAATTCGAAAATTAAATTGAAAAGAAAATCGATTTATAGAAACATAAAAATGATGTATTACGATCAGCGTGAACCATTCCTTTCGCCATTCTAACGAACTACACACCCGGTCTCACCCACCAGTCGAAAAATTGATTAAAATGAGCAGAACCTTCCGCACATAATAATGCACGGCGGAAGGATACGGTGCAGCTGCATTGCACTGATTGAATTTGTCAACCCGAACCGATCTCTCAATCATCTTCCGCTCGATTCGCTCTTCCTGTGCAGTAATCGTTTGATGGCCTCTGTACACCACGTTGTGCCCGATAACGATCCCGGCCCGAACCTTGGCCCGAGCACGAAATAGGAAAATCTGCCCGGTGAGTGCAACACACTGCACACGCTCACGCGATAATAAGACAACAATTTCGCAAACCGTACCCTGAATATATGCCCGAGGTTCACCTCCTTTTTTTTTGGGGAAGCGATCTAACGAAGCGACATCCTGCACCGATGTCTCTGTCACCCGTGCGCACTGTTGCATCTGTTGGAGTTTTCCACGGTGCTTCGGTGCATTTCTTTTCGCTTTCGCTTTTCGCCGAGCAGCACACACCGTTCTCGCATTTTTTTTCTTCCCCCGTTTTTGCGCTGTGACAAATAACAAAAGCGCACGTATGGAGCGGCTCTTATCCGGTTGCACTCACACGCCCCGGTGGAATACTTCGGATCGGTACGATTGCTTGCAACCCATTATGCACATTTGGTGCAAACGCTGCACGCTACCTAGAGTCTCCGGGACGGCGGCAACGACGAGAGAAAATGACACACACGACGGCGAAATGTTCGTCGAGCGATGCTATAAATAAAAGGGATCGGGAAAATAGCTTCTCCGGGTTAGGTTATTCGTTTCTTTTCATTCGAGAAATGCAAACAACAGCAATAACAAAAACGACAGCAAGATGGAGTTGCATCCCGAAACATCTTTAAGAGGGCGCATCTTCGCGATATTGGCACAAAAATTTAATTCCAGCCCAGCGAAAAACCCCTCCGCTGCACTTATGCCGGACGCCGAAACATGTGTATACATTTATTTTTTAATGGGCGTTTTTTATGGGCGGGAAATCGCACACATGGACCATATGCGGGCAACCCTCTTAGACGATGCTTACTTACCGGTTGGTGTGGTGATGCGTCGTATAAAATTAGCATCGGACCGGGCGGATGTCGATTATGGCTGGTGTACTGAATAGTGGAGACCGCCTTTTGCTTTGCTAGATACGTGAAACCGTGCGTTTACGAATGATTCATGTGTGGCGAGGGTTTAACGATAAAACATTTCTACATTAATGCAAACGGAAGCTATGCCGACGATTTTCTTTAGCCTAGAGCTAGACAATTATGATTCGTTGATTCGCTCATCGCTTGATACACTTTCCTATCAGCAATTGGCAAAAACAACTGATTGAAATTCGACTTCATTATGGTCGAACTGGAGAAAAGTGTGTGGAAGGCTCGTCTGATAGTTGAGTTTTATAGAATTTTATAGCAATATAGCAGGCTTATATCGGTTTACTTCATGCTGTTTTTTTGTGTCTTATTTCTTCATTCTACTTCTTCATCCGCCCATTATTTTTCGTTCTTTTATTATTTTGAGGCTATAAGAAACTGTTTTCCTTATTCTTTATTAATAGTATTTATGATTTTATTGATTAGTTTAAGAATCATTGTTGTCATTGTTGGGTTTATTGGTTTCAGCTTGTTCTTTGGATGTTTTTTTAAATGTTTTTTTTCATTGATTTGTTTTAAATAGTTTGTAAACGAATTTTCACTTTTATTTATTAGTTTCCTTATTTCTTTTTGTTATATTTAAGGTTTTCTTTTATTATTCCCTCTTGTGTTTTATATCAGGTCTGTTTTTATTTATTTTCTTTTACTTTCACTGCAGTTTTTGCTTTGTTTCAAAACCTTTTCTTTCTCCAATATTGCTCTCAACTTAACAAATGCATGTTTGAGCATCTTTTCGTTGTGTTGTGTCTGAAGTAAACAAATCCCTAATGGAGTAGGAAGGAATGATACGGTTGATGTGTAAATTATGCGAATCAAATAGTTCAAAGAGCCAAGCGGAAGATGCCCTGTCAATACTGGTCGCGTGTTACGAAAACACAAAAAGTGTTGACAATAGTGCGACGAGCCGCCATTCACAATAATAAATAAATAAAACAATAATCACACTCGTCTAGACTTAGCACAGAGCAACCAGCCAGCAGCTACTTCCCATTCAGCTAGATGCGTCCGACATGCTTACCGACCGTGTTCTACCCAATACAAACAAACAGCTCAAATCAGCTGAAAATCGTTTCACTCAATCAAGCAAAAGAGTTCATTCGCAGCAAAAACCGTCTCGCAGATACAAAAAAAAAGGAAACGAAACCCCACGGCAGACACAGGCACCAACTGGAATGTCTCAGATCTTTGGGTGCCGGTGCACATTGAAACGACATTGAAAGAGGCATGATAGCAGAGAGTGAGAGCGCAAAAAAAAAGCACAAACGACGACCTAGACAGGATGTTTGCGTAGTAGCAGGCGGATGCTGTCAAGACGAAACATATGTCGCGCGTGAGGAGCGAGAGAGAGAGAGAGAGACGGTATAGCCGAGATGCCGTCGCTGACTGATGTGCGAAATTAGCGTCACAACAAGATGCATCCAGGCGCGTTCCGGTCGTCACAGCAATGAAACGAACGTCAAACATATCACCCATGTTTCACCCGGCTACATACCAACCACGGCTAAGCCTGTCTGGGCGGCGAGTGAGATACCATTACACGCGTGGCTTTGTTTTCTTCGTTGCATTTTGTGCGCGTTTTCCTTTTTTTCTTCCATTCGCTTTAGATGGAAATGTGCAGATTTTCCTTTTTTTCCCCCTCCGTTTTGCGCGTCTGAGCGTCGGCTCTGAGGAAGAAGCGATACGTTGCGATCCATCTCAGTTTTGTTTGCACCCTTAGACGACGCGGTTTGGACAGAAATAGTATTCCGCCGACAAACACACACACACACACACACACACACACACACACACACACACACACGTTTTAATTCCCGTAACACTCGGTGTGCAGCCAGTTTCGAGCAAAAGAACGACACCAAACCGGCACCGAAATGATGTAAACACGTAATTTGTGGTGAATTTATTACACACGATAAAACGGAGTTTCACTACTTTTTTATACACACACACACACACACACACACACACACGTTTTAATTCCCGTAACACTCGGTGTGCAGCCAGTTTCGAGCAAAAGAACGACACCAAACCGGCACCGAAATGATGTAAACACGTAATTTGTGGTGAATTTATTACACACGATAAAACGGAGTTTCACTGCTTCTCTTAATTCAAAAGTGTTTCCGATGCGCCTAAAGGTAGGCAATGCGCATGCACGCCTGATTGATGGATGCGCTAACCGGCGCTAGTGGTGGGAAAATTTCCTAACAAATAGGATGTTGAACTTGGATTTGTAATGCACCGACTGCTGAATCAGTAAGAGATAAGGAATCAACGGCTTCAAGTTTTGGACATCGTTTTTCTGTATTCTGAAAATTTTAAACTGCTGTTTATAGTCTGATCACTTTGAGACTGAAATAACTTGTTTTGTCAAGTTGGTGCGTCGTTAGTAAGTGCGATCTATTGCAGCGAAAGCGCTCTGGATGTTTGGAGGGATTTGTAGAGCGATTTTTCACAGGAAATTAAGAATGGCGTACAGGCTAAATCGGTCTAAGAAACATAGAAACTATATTGGGAGTGATCTTCCTCAAGAACTTTGGACCGATATTTGAAGCGATCGTTCAAAGGAGCTTATATTTTGGAGCAATCATTCTTAGGAACTGTGGAACTATATTTGGAGTGACATTCCTACGGATCGTTGGAACGAGTTTTTGAGCAATCCCTCAAAGGATCTTAGGAACTATGTACGGAATGTCGTTCATAACAGCGATTTTTCTAGCGCTCTTCTTCAGCTACTTTGGATCAGTATTTGGAGCATCCGCTCTCAGGTACTTACGATATTTGAATCGAACGTTCTGAGCCACTAAAGAACAACATTTGGAGAGTCGTTCGTTGGAGCGATTATAATGATATTAGGAGTGCCTATTCTCAGAAACTTCGCAACGATATTTGAAGCGATCATTCTTATGGATCTCCGGGAAAAAACATTAAAACGGACTTGAAACGGAACTAAAGAGTGAGATTTTTCGAACTCGATACCATTTACCTTAGGAATAGAGTCGAGCAATTCCACCAGGTTCGTTTATAATTTCCCATCGCTACAAAAGAAATCAAAATGAACATGACACCACACGAAATGAGACGAAACAATACGGTTCCTCGCATCACCTTCTCTCCCTCCCCTTCCACAGCGACCCCTTTAAACACTTAATAACGCACACAGTCACCGGAGCGTACCAAATCGATTGGAAGTTTATTTTCGATTTCACCGCTGCAAGCAGAACAACAGCAAAAAACGGCTCAATCTTTTATCGAGCGTTTCTTGCAATCATTTCGTTTGCACTTTTCGCTGCTGTTCCTGGCCTGCGCTAGTCGGTGTAAAAGTGCAAACCAAACATTTATCTGTGCTGTAAGCTGTTGTTGCTGTTTGTTTTTTCTTCTTTCACATGTGTTTGCCACCCAATTTCCGGCACTTTCTTACCGTTGCGTCCAGCAGCAGATTGTTCTTTCCACTTGCGCTCTTTTTCGGTTGCATTTCCTTTCCACTCTGGATGTCTTATTTGGCATTCTGGTGCGCCGATGTCATCCGGAGTCTTGCTCAAGACTCGCTCAGCATGGATGTATGTTTTCCACTCTTCCCAGAACGTCTCTAGCAGAACCCGTGCTTATCCAGTCGATTTTCCGGCACCTTGCATTGTGCCCCCATCCCGAAGGACCTCGGATGATCGTTGGTGGTGACTTTGGGTCGCTTCCGCCCAGCAGCTCTGCTCGGTCACACCGTTGCATAATACATATCGCAGAAAAGCCAATGTGACAATGTCTGGCACTGTGGCAAGGGAAGTTATGCTTGTGTCCTTCCGTTGTGGATTGCGACGCGCGATGTTTTACAGCGTGTAACATGGCTGGTGGAAGTTCAACGCCATCCGAGATCGGGATGTAAGTAAAATCGTGGAAATGGCTCAATTTACCCATCTGTCAACGATAATACTGAAACATTTTTCACCACCGAAGATACGTTCTATCGCTCTCCAATTCAGTGTTGTGTCACACCAAGAGCAATCGAGAGAAAGCAGAAGTGTTTGCTCATCAATATGACAGCGCTTTTGTGGGGCGGACAAAATTGCACTACACAACAAACGTCAAATGCACTTAATGCATTTCCTTGGAAAAATGCAACTAAAACACACACACACACACGTTTCATTGTTCGACGAGTTACAAAATGTACTTGCGTTTTGTTTCGCGGAATCCATACCTTCAGGCGCACAGATTTGGTATTGCTTTGAGCGGAATGCTTCGCTGTCTTGCACCGATTCTCGTGCAGTTCTTGCCGGTAGCGAGCGCTTCGGTGCGAGTCCTTCAATTAACAAAGTAACACCGGGCGCACATGCATGCAAGCACCGGGAGCAACCGACGTGGGCGATAAATTACCAAACACACCAGAAATGGTGAGCACCGCGTACTACCAGTCCCGTCACAAATGCGCAACAACACCGGTCCACAAACTTCATCCACCTCCGTCGGCAAACCAGCTCCAGCTACAATATGGCTGCATGCAAATATGTTAATCGTGAAAAATGCATAATTTCCAACTGACTTCCGCCCGCGCACCGGAGGGCGTGAAAATGGATGGTTAGTCTTGGTACGTTTCAAACTCTTGCGACTGTGTGACTTAGAATGAGCGGGGCCCATCATATCCCACCGGGAGACTCGAGCAACACTTCGGCTTCGGCTTTTCGTCGTTCCGTGCCGGTAGACTATGTATCTTCAGGTGTGTGCTAGTGTATGTGTGTGTTCTGGAGACCAAAGACGGACGGGCGGAGGTTTTCTTCAAGGTTGTGCAAGGTGAAACCGTTTCTACCAGACGGCGAGGGCCTTTTACATATTAGCGATGAGTATTTTTCATTTTCTGTACGCGTGCACTAACGTGGTTTTTTCAAGTGGTCGCCGAGTTCTCGGGAAATTCACCTACTTTGAGTAGGTGAACCTTTTTCCCACTGGTTAAACACATCCATTCTCGCGCAGGTGCATATGCCAAAATCGATAGAGAAGTGTCCTCAGACTTTAACGAGACTGAAATAAATTGCTTATTGCCCTGGAACTACTAGTTTGTAGCATGATGTCCTTCTCAAATGCATATTTCACTCCGTAAGCGTCAATTAATGGCAGAATCATTCGCACGGCAAACTTGATGTTAATTCTTGCATTGTTAACCTTCACCAGAGATACCAGAAGTTGTCCTTCGTTGAATCATTGGCAGGTTTTGCTAGTTTGGATAGCAGAATTGTATCCCGAAGATGTCTATGTCACCAAGAATTAATCTTGGTACTAGGAATGATTTTCAGAGTAGCTTTAACTACAAAGATTCTTAGGGAATATTGGGCATACTGCGATTTCCTGTCTATGAATACGCTCATACGTAGGACTGTCTTCTTCCGAAAGAAGAAAAGCATGGCAGGCTGGTGATACAAAGGAGATCCTTTATACAACGCCTATCAAAACCTCTTGGTAGAGTACCTTGAGAAAACTCGATACAGCCCAAACTGGGCTCTCAATTTCTTCAACAATTCCTGCATTTAGACTATCTTACAAATGTCGTATCAAACAAACTAACAAAAATAGATAATAGTAATGCATCCTCAACGACCATGTTCATTGTGCTTCCCATTGAAGCAAACGTCTGCGATAAGGTCCTCCAATGTTTACGTTTTCTTTTCTGCTTTTCTTCCAGATCACCATTCGCCACCGTCAACATCAACGACCAGACATTTAGAACGAGGTACATAAAGGCAACTATTGTTCGCATGAAAGCGGTGAGCACCGTGAGGATACAACCTCCAGAGATTTGAAAAATAATTCTACTCGTATCGGTTTTGAATGGAACAATGTTGTTGGATCTGTGAAAACTATCGCGCCCACACACACACACTTTGGAAAAACAGATGGCCAAACCTGAGAAGAAAAAAGAACCTTTCAACGATGCGTCAAAATAAAGCGAGCAAAACGAATGCAAAGTCCAACTATGGTCCCACCAGGACACGCTTAAGATGCTCGAGACGAAAAGGAAAAAAAGAAACAGACGCTAAAATGTAAATGAGCTCCATCTTGTTGGGGCCGAGCTTAAGCAGTAGCTGACGCTGTTGGCGGTGCCTTCTCGGACACTGTGCACGCGCGTTTGTGCGCCATAAAATATGTAGCACGAGCAACAAAAAACTTCACCACAAAAGGGAGTTTACGGGAGAGGCAGTCTTTGGATGGAGGTCTAAAGAGTGTTGGTGAAATTGCTTCACCATTACGAAACATTCGGGTCGGGTGTGGGCGTCCAATAGATAAAGCGACTGCAGCCGCGTGCCAAAAACAAAAGCACGGGGAACGGTGCGCCCTGATGGCGCGGACGCGAAATCCATTCGTAAAGTTCTAAAAAGCGGAATAACAAGATTATTAATTTGTTTACATTCTAGATTTCGGCATTATCCCACCCGAAAACATCCCGGATTCTAATATCCAACGACCGACGCGGATCATGCGAAATCCATGTGATGTTTTGAGGTCCGCTTTTTGTTTTTGTTGAGCGGTTGTGGAAGGCAAATTGAATTTGGCTTGTTTTAATGAAGCACTTGGGTTGGTGTGGAGCATGAAGATCGTCCCAAGGCCACCGTATGCTGGCCATTCGTGGGAGTTGTCGTCATCGTTCTTTGCTTTTCGATCGGGACCGACCATCGATTGGATGCGTTAGCAGAAGGATGAGCTGCGATGTCGCCATTTTCTTTTTCTTCTCGTTGCTGTTGCTCTTTCAACCCTTCCACTGGCAAACGTTCCATGGTGTAATAGAGGTGAAAAGCAGGAAGCAGGAGAGCGTTGCGTGAAGAGACGAGCAGAGTTTTAGGTGGTGATTATGCCTTTTTCCGAACTCCGGCATTTTTTCCTTTGATCTGCGTCGAAGGACGAGCTCGATTGTTGTTAAGTTGATGGAGGAAGAGGATTGGCAGGAGGGGGGAAGAGAGCGGACCGGGTGCAGCAGCTTCGCGTATCCTGCCCGGTGGACCGGAGTGTGTCCCTTTTTTTGGGGCCGCTGGGAAGTGGATGATAAGCGGATTAACGAGCAGATGTACAATCTTCTGGCGAGCTATGCTAACAAGCTGAAGCAACAGCACAGATAGATATAGTTCGGTAGTTCACTTTACCATGAAAGCCTCCCCTGCTAGTTCCCACCGTTGCCCACCCTCACTCCGTCTCCGTTGGATCGCATCAAGCCCAATGTCTTACTTCCAACGTTTCACGCAAAGCTGCTCGGGGTTTCCCTAGCTGTTTTTTTTTTCTGTGCGCTTCTTGCTAGCGAGCCTCTCAGGAGTCTTAGGGCCAGCCGAGTGACGGAAGAGTGCGTCGGCAGCGGAGGAGCCAGCCGTGGACCTTCGCTTCGCAGTGTTCGTGCCATTGTTCGTTTGATCCGTCCGTGAACTCGGGTGTTAATTTCCCTATCTCGCTCTAGCTAGTTTTCTCCGATTTTTTTCCCCATCTGCAAGGGTCCTTTTTTTGTTGTTGCTCTCTTGGTTGTGCAACTGGCTGGCACAAAGCTCAGGAGCATTGCGAATTGTTTCGCTCTCGTCGCACTCCAAGGACAAGTAAAAACTTAAAACACCCGACGACAACTCAACGGGAATGAAAGGTTTGCTTGCAACGCTGCAGATGTGAAGTCCGTTCGAAGGCACGGATTAAGAATGGTGCTTGGTGTTGTGTGTGTGTGTGTGTGTGTTCTGTGAGTGCATGCCATTTTCTTCTAACCGTCGATAGCGCACTCGGAACGATTTAATTTCCTTTTTCGGCTGTGAATGCTTTCTCCACCGAGCGATTGATACTGTTGTGGCAGTGAGCTTTTTGGAGACATGATAACACAGTGTCTGACACAGCGTAAAATTAAAATGATCCCACCAAACTACTAACCTCGGAAGGATATTATTTTATCTCGAGCGCAAGCAGTTCCAGTAGTTGACAGTTTGTCAGTTTGAGTGATGTCTTGAGTCTGTCTTGGGCGGGCTTTTGCAAGTACGCAATTGAAAGATTAAGCTTTACAGGCATCCAATTAGCATTAACTAAACTCACTTTCTTACTAAACTAAAGGAAATGGGAATTTTTAAACCCAAAAGTTTCAAGATTGAAAAAAAAAACGCCTGGCGATAAAGATATGAAGGTGCTTCGTAATTCTAATACTGATGGTATTATACATTTAAAACAATTATTTTAGCAAGAAAAATCTACTGTAAAACATATTTGTACGTACAATAATGTTAAGTCATCCTACAAATAAAAAAGAAGCCCGATTAAAAAATTAAACACTGCATACTTTCAGGCGTATAAATAAAATTCATTGATTGGATAATACGCCTGAATGTATGCATACATTCTAAGATTTAGCTATTGAAAAGCAGCCAAAGAAATGACGATCAATGTTCTCGCCTTCGGTGAACTTTCCCGCTACCAGTAAACCTAAATATAAGTTAAATGGTAATTGCTTTCTACCACAATATACTAAGAACAGTATGCTGCTCGCTTTACAACTGGTTTGACAATCAAACCAACCCGGATGCGCTTGAACGAGCATTGCGTTCGTGAAGCAGCTAGCAACGGCATCCTTCGAAATGCACTTAAACTGGATCATCGTTTCTTTGCCAGGTTTTGGAGGTCGGTTTTCCGTGCCGTGACACATCCGCACAAGCAAAGGTAAAACGTGCCGTCACTCCGTCAGCTACGGTCGGGGTTTTGGATCAATTATTAGCGCCGGTTTTGTGTTCGGTCCCGCAGGTCGAATGTAAATTTCATCTGCTGCTGCCACTAACCGGTTTTGCGAAAAGCTTCATTCGGTTTGTTGGTCACGAAACTGTCCCCCGGTTGGTTTTTTTTTTCGGTTTACAAGAAAACCCGGAACGTGTGAGGATTGTCCTTTGCGAGACTTTTGTTTTGCCGTTCCGCTCACACACGGAGTCTTGCACATCTTTCTTCGCGAGCGCGTTTTGTACAATGGATTGGGTTGAAGATATTTATGGTGCTTTCTTAACCTTAAAAACCGGCTTCTGCCGCCTGCTGCCGATCTCTCCCGATGTGCCTGGCTCCCGATGATATGGAGCATCCATTTTGGGGTAAAATTTTATTACCACCAGCACATCAGCACGGAGCTACGGGGTACGGTTGAATTATTTAGTTTTCCCGGGATAGAAAAAAAAAGAGGAAACCCCGAAACAAATATCTTCGGACGGATCGAATGTGGAAAGCGTGAATGGTAGCTTTGGAACCACATCACGACGGGGTAAACGATTGACAAAAGGAAACCCTTAAGAAGAACCACAAGTTCGAACCACAATCCGGCAATCTCCCGTAGGAATCGTCCGGCTTTTTGGCGGACGAGCGCACTTGCACCAGGCAAAATGGTTCCGATTTCCCGTGACGATGTTCGGACCGGACTTGTGGGGAAACAGGCGAAAACCCGTCGAGACAATCGAATTGCTTTTAAAACCCCCGATTCCCGATACCTTCCGATCTTGGTTAGTGGCAGCGTCTTCTTGTGGGCAGGTGACACAGACTAACCTCTCGCGCACTGCAATACCCACCCACACCCTCCAAAACGTCTCGCAATCCTCACTCGCAAATGGGACCATTCCACCACAAGTACACACACACACACACACACTCACACAAAACATCCACTTCAATTTTCCAAACCACAAAACCCCGTGCTGTGGCGCGAAAGTATCCGCTGGGAAATATCGGCGAGTGGATTATCGCGGGGCAAACAGCGGATCCCGGTCGACTGCCCTCGGTTCCGTTTTATTTCGTCCGCAGTCCGCAGTACATTCGCTCTCCCGGTGGCACTTTCTTTCATCACCCGGGACACTTGAGCGCGCGCGAGAGTGAGAGCGAGAGAGAGCGTGCGAGAGCGGTAAAAAAGAGTCAAGTAATAATTTATCGTCACGCATGGCTGGTACCTATAGGAATAAATAAGCATTGCCGGAAAAGCATAAAATTCCCCTCATGTCCTCCACCCTCCCTCGCTCTCTTCCTCCATCCTGTCGAGCGTATTCGGGTTCTATCGTTTGCCATCGTTACAATTACATAAGCTCATGCCTCGGTCGTCCAGCCCGGCCCGTCGTGGGTCGTGAAGCGAATACACGGCGATGTTAAAATAATGAATCATTCCCTGCGCTTTGCGTTTTTGAAGATACACTTCCTCCATTTTACCTCTTCAAACTCCCCCTACCCCTGCTCCCAACTGCCCAAGCCAACGGATACACACCCCGTACAGGCCAGCAGTCCTTAAGAGATGGAGAGTTTTCCGCTTTCTTCCGTTCACGGTTTTTACCACCAATTCCTTGTGCGTCACTCCAGTGCCCGCATTAGAAACGGACCACAGCCATTTTTCTCTCGTGTTTTTTTTTTTTAATAATTTTGTATTCCGTCCCTTTCATTGCTTTGTCTGTCGGCAGATGTATGCGTGCTGGTCACATTAGCGAAACGATTACGCTTTTATGACGTTTGGACGTTAGGTCCAGGGACCGGAGTCGTGTGCTTACGCTTTTCCAGCGCTATATGAACCAACGGGAAGGTGTTGTGTTAGCTGATGAATGGTAATGCACACTTCTTCGAGGAGATCGAGGTTGTACATGACTATGTCAGGACTCTACCACGACTCTTAAATGATGAAAGGAAAAAGGTTTAACGACAAGTTTTTGCGAGTCAAGTAATGATGCAAATTTGACTTCAAGAAATTCTGTAGGAGATTTTCAATACTGATGTCTTAAAATATGAAGTTACTGAGAGGTTTCGTATTTAGACGACTTTTCAGGACTTTCTTGTAAAAATCCAGACTGATGTGTGATGAAGTGATGTGATCACCAACAATCTGTAAGCAACTGTAAGTTTAGCTTTTCGCTGTACTTACACATACTTACACGCAATGAACTGTGTTAAAGAATGTTCTTTAGAGGCCTTTCAATGCTTGTGATTAAAAACTATACATGAAATACGTATATCCACAGAGTCCTCGCATTTAGACGACTGCTCAGGAACTTGCTCCGTTGAAAAACTAATGTGTTTAGAAATGTTCTTTAGAGGCCTTTCAATGCTTGTGATTAAAAATTATACTTGTAATACGTATATCCACAGAGTCCTCGCATTTAGACGACTGTTCCGGAATTTGCTCCGTTGAAAAAGTAAGGAAATGTTTTTGGAGTAAAATTCATCAACTCAAGTGGTTAGGCTTAAAATAAAAAAAAAATAAATCCGGAGCAACGTCAACTAAGCAAAGAACCCTGATTAAAGCTACGAGCAAAATCAACCCCAGCGAAGCCTGCAATGAAAGACAAAAGGAGTTTTCCAAAATGAGTAGTTGAAGCTAAAGTAATGTTTTTTTTTGCTTTCTCGAAGCGTATACCAACGGTGCTCGGTTAGACCATCCATCCGAAGGAAATTGTATCAATTAAGTTCTTTCCATCTATGAATCTCTGGTCTATAAGTTCTGCGCTCAGTAAAACCCAACGCAATCAACCCAAGCCCAGCAGGGCTAGCAGTCAGGAGCGAAAAGAACGCTCGAGAGCGAGACAGCGTACCTTGGGACGATTAGCCTTAATTACGCTAGTTTATCTCCGGATTTCCACGCCTTCCACCGTGTCCAATACGTTCGTTGGACACAGGACACGTCGAACCATCAGAACCGATCAGATAGCGAGAGATCTCATCCGAGATATGGTTCGTCATCTTCGCTGTTTGCCCACGTTGGCTCTGTTTCATGTGGCATGGTTGACAATGGACTGTTTGCGACCTTTCGCACCTGAGAAGCTTAAGACAGAGATTTCTGTGTGACTGAATATTTTATAACTTTAGCTTCACGGTAGATGGCAGGATGGCAAGATTATGTAAAGTTTGTCCGCTAACCTTACCTGCGATAAATTGAATTTGAAGAATGCTTTTTGTTCCCCCGAATGTCTCAAAATGTACTTACGGTAATGATAAATTTTCATACCAGCTTCCACATTCTAAAGTCCTGACTCACCGAAACATATGGCGCAATTTTTCGTATTCATTACCAAGAAACCCCATTCTAGTGGTGTACGACTGTCACCCGCTGAGACCCGCTGTTTAAGGGTGGAAAAATATTCCAAAGCGATTCAAAAAATGAGTGAGAGAGCGAAAAGCAAAACACCATCTCTTACAAGGCACCGTCCACTGACGTTGAAGAAAATAATTTCAATCAACCAAAACCCTGAGTTCACGTTTTTGTCTCGTTTGTGCAAAAGTAAAAGGTTAATTCTATTTAGCAGCAACACCGCCAGCAGGTGGTATACCGTTTGCTCGCTTAGGGGTCTTAAAATGCGTATTGAAACATCAAAAGGGCAGCAACCATCTAACCCCCGGTTCGCGTTGTCCCTTTGTGCCATTCCGGGTTTTGATGACGGGTTGGCGTTTTTCGTTTTTGGTTTTTTTTTAGCGCAAGATCTGTTTGGACGAAGGTTTTTGTTTGATCAGCAAGCTGATTAAAGAGGGCACGCACTTGAGGTGATTACAGAACCGAGGCAGGTGGGCGACCGGCACGATACTGACCTATTGATGGTTGGTATGTATCGTTGTAATTAGGCACGGTTTGACACACCGCACCATGATGCGTAGAATGCATGATGCGAGAAGGCTGTGATGGCGTAAACAACACCGAGGATGGCCATTAAGCCGTGATGGATTCGTTAAAGCGAATCTAGTGGAGTGCGGATTGCATACTGTTAGGCTGTTTGTGTTGTTTGTTAACATCCCTTTCTAGAGCGCTCAAGGTTCACAAACTATAGTAACGGAAGTACTTGCGTTACTAATAACAGTAACGAGATCAGTATACGTTACTTGGATCTGGTAAAGCAATAGATAGGTCGCATATTACTCGCAAAAGAGTAACCGAGATGGTTGCGTTACTAGTATCGGTAACGAGATCTGTTGAGAGCAACAGAAAGGCCCCATATTACTCGCAAGAGAGTAATGGAAACGATTGCGTTACTAGTAACGGTAACGATATCGGTATTCGTTACATGTATGTGGCAAATTCTTCGCGTTTGAGTAATCTCGCAAGTAAGAGAGTAACTTCCAAACGAATCACAAATAATAAATATTTCATGTACCGTGTAGTTATAGACGAAACATTTTACACCGTTTTCGAGCCCAAGTAAACACCTTCCAGCTGCATCTGAACACTGTTCAACCGTAGGTAAACACTTGACGTCCAACTAAACAGCTGCTGCCTAAATGAACTTCGTTCAAACGAAATTCAACATCGTCCAACCCCAACTAAACATTTGGCACCTCCAAGCTGATATGTTTACATGACATAGATTTAGCTTCTTTATGTTCCTTTCATTTGCAAAGATTAATAGATTAAAAATAGACTATTTTTTTTAATTCAGGCACAAGAAAATTTTACAATAAACTGCATACAATTTAAAAAACATTTTCTTCATGATGACCGCGAATTTGCTATGAACGCGGAAGACAACGATGTTACAAGAAACGAGTCCGTGGAATATAAACGTGCAATGACGTCTGGGATACAAAATGTTTAGTTGGGGTTGAACGATGTTGAGTTTCGTTTGAACGAAGTTCAGTTAGGCAGCAGCTGTTTAGTTGGACGTCAAATGTTTACCTACGGTTGAACAGTGTTCAGATGCAGCTGAAACGTGTTTACTTGG
>KZ063682.1:5414-20063 GCA_002091835.1 Anopheles maculatus
CGACAGTGGAGTAAGCTTATTTTTAATACACTACGCCACTGGAACGATCCTTCTGTATGCTGTAGCATGGAGAGTGGGTGATTTTTTGTAAGAAACGAAAAGTACGAAGCTTACCTAGTGCCATGCATCAATAAAGTATTTTTCAGTTAAAAAACCATCAGCGGTTCGTATGATTTTAATAATTAGTTACAAGTTTGCATTTCATAAGATTTTTATCAAAAATTGGAGCTAAAACCACTCTTGTAATTTGGAGTGGAATAATTTAAGTAAGATGAAAAATAAATTCTTGAATACATCATTACTAATTAATGGAATCATAAAACTGTTCGCTTTCGAGATCAACTTGTGGACTTCCGGGGTTTGGATTGGGTTGGAACTCGCTCGATCTTTAAGTTTGCGCTGTGTAATTCTTGAGAGTGTAACTCTAGGATCCTGTTGATCCTGTTTGAGCTATTGATTCCTCGTGAAATCTCTCCCTGTTAGTTTTTTCGTCTTTCTCTGTAATTGAAAATATATTGTCAAACTCTCAACAGTTGGCAAACAACCATGAAAGTTTTACTATTCACAAACTTAGCTTTGCTCAAGGATTAAACGCATAAAAGCAACAAAACTTTAAAATTAATTACCTCTACTATGTTCGACGTATATGTTCTAACTTAATTGAGGATGTAGAATTATTTGACTTTAAACAAAAGTCGAAAAGTAGGGTAGTGATCCTCTAGTACCAATTTCAATTTTCTTCTTATTATTATTTTTCTGCTTCTTATTTAGCAATGCAACCTCGAGAGTTCTTGGCCTAAAATTTCTGGCGTTTTTGTTTTTTTTTTTCCTACAGCTAGATAGTCTGATCGATAGATACTATGCAGAGAAGACGGTCCTGACGAAAATCGATACCTGAACCTACATGACTGCACATTCGTGGTGCTCGTCATTGTTGATAGCAAACCTTAGTTTGAAAAAAAAGTAATATTGATAACAGAGGATTTTAGCATGAGTTTTGTAATTTTTTAGTACAGTTTGAGTAGTTTTATGTCTCAGAAGTATGTTCGTAGAGACGTTTGGCCATCTTACCTTTGACATGAAAATAAATGCTAAAAATAATATGGCCATTAGCTGTATTGTCTCAAAGGTAAAATATAGTGTTGCTGACTCACTAATACTGTCCCTCGCTTCAGACTAAGGCTCGCCGAGCAAGGCAGTAATAAGAGTAACAAAAAAGAAAACGAAGCGATCGAAAAACGGTCGATCCAAATGCTGACCGCGAATCGGTCTGCAATTTTTTAGTATAAATTAACCAGTAAGAATAATAATAAAGCAGCTTTCTAAGACAACCACTCGGAGTGTTCATTAAAGTCGGAGGTAAGCTTCCGGTCTTCATTTTAGCCGAAATTACTCGACTCAAGTCGGACGTAAGCTTCCGGTTTTGAGAAATCTGAGGCATCCTCCGGTCTTAGTTAGTCGAACGGGACCAGAGCCCGGCTCAACAACATATATCCTAAAACATACCTTCCATAACATTTGAAAGAAATGCATTAAAGGTTTAGCACGCTGTAACCAAATTATTAACGAAGTTGTCGTTAAATTATTTCTTCTAGAATTAATTAATGGGATTATATTCAAAATAGTCTGTAAGAATGTTTGTATTTATTTATTCTAAGAATAAAAGGGAACATAATAATCAGCTTAAGCCGATTCTCAATTACCGAATATATTTTTAATGAAAACAGTCAAATACGCTACGTGAGAACAAAGTAATTTAATCGGTTTGGAATATGCAATTCCACGAATTTCACCTTTTTTCAGTTGGAACAGTGCAGGTGTTTGCACATGTATTTGCTATGAATCTTTACGCTTTTCTCGAATATCTGTACTTCGGCCGAACTATCTAACAAAATAATTGCCTTCGGTAAATGAAAGCCTCGAAAAGCTCTTCAAAACCATGCAAACTCGTCTGGACGTGCTGGACGTTTGTAATTCTTCACTACAGCTGTGGAGAACGAGCAAAGCGAGATCCACAGATCCCGTGCTTCCGTTACTATGAAATTCAAATCTTTCTACAAGGAAAAGCGAAGGCTTAACCGAAATGAAACTCGCCACTCGTTGTTCACTTCTACCTTTCCGGGCAGGGACTATCGAAGCAACCGACAGTCGGCATGGCGTCGACGCTCATAAATAATTCTAACCTACGTAAAAGCTCACTTTCCAGCAGGCTCACCGGTAGAAGGCTTGATTGCTGCGTGACCTTTCCAAGAAATACTTTCGAACGCAACCCCAGAGGAGACTGAGCCCTGCATAACCGAGCTACCGAAAACTCTGCAGCTGAAGAAATTGCTCTAGGCGATGAAAGCATGTTGTACTTTCCTTTTTTTTCATTTCGTTTCGAGAATGCACCTTGTCGTACCGTAGTATACCTAGCCCATCGACCAGCAAGGCTTTAAGAGGCGTCGGAAAATCATCCTGTGAGAGGAAAAAGCGACACGTGTACGATGCGTTTCGAAAACGGTACAAATTTAGTGAATCGACCCATTACCACTACCGAAAACAAGACTCATATACCACAACTTCATTTTGCACGTGTTCCTAGTTCCTGGGCTGTATTCTCCTTTATTCGGCGAAACAACATTACAAAGCTTTCATGTGGGAACTTCACCGTCGGTTTCTTTGTAGTAGGACGCTTCCTTAAAGCGTCCCAGCTTCAATGCGTAGCAACAAAACTAGTTCAGCCCTTTGCTCTTACGGAAAAGAATATATACGGCAGAATAAGCCGGTCGGATTAAGTCTCCTGCCGAATGCTGTACTGTTGTGCTCGTGTGTGCTCGAAGACTCATACAATACACAGACACCCCCGAAAGAGACAATCAGGAGCGCAAGAATGAAATGGGCCGTCATCACCTTGCCACCTTGCCGGTGAGCATGCGGAGTATCCTAGTTGCCTTGGCGAAGGTACGGTTACTGATGTCATCGGAGAATTAGGTATTTAGCATAATGCGTGTTCCATACCTACACACGCACACGCCCTCGCACGCATACAGTTCTTGTGGGTCATGTGCGGAAAATGCTTCGTCTTTCATCACCTGTCCCGAGGGTCGGTAGTTGCGCAACCATGTATCCCGCCAACCGACGTTCGGTGTCGGTGGAACGTCAAAGTAGGAGGATTATAGCGACACCTAATGACAAGGTTTACTCCGTGTCATCGGAAAATTCGGAACGGTAGGACGGGATGCGGAAGAGAGAGAGACAGAGAGAGAGAAAGAGAGAGATAGAGAGAGAGAGAGAGCGAGCAACGGATTCGGTGAAATGATAACAGGTTCATCGGACATGTGGCATCCGCTGGGGGATATCGCACATGCAGAGCGGGAAATAGATTTCATTTTGCACCGAAATGTCGTCGGGCTAAGGGAAATAAATGAATTCTAGAACGGAATTTACAAACTGAAAACTCGGCCGTGGAGAAGAGCCACACATAAAGAGAAGCATCTTAAGCAAGTGAACGATGCTTCTGGGAACAACTCATCACACAAAACACATGCCGATGTATTACATTCATAGGAAAATTAGAGCTCACCCATAACAGACACATACGCAAGTTGTATTTTTTATAAGCCTGAGACCAAGGAGCATCCCTTGAAGTGGCTTTAATTCGAACTTAAACTCCAGAACAGAAAACCTTTATTTGAAACTCGAAACATACAACAACAAAAAAGCAAGATTCTCTCTCCCAGTCCATGGATCTCTTTACGTCCCAAAAATTCAAGTGCAGGTTTGTCGGAGGGGCGCGTTCTATTCGGTACGTTTCACCCAAGGCATTCGGCGCTTCAAAAATCACTCACCTGGTTTGTAGTCGGTACCTTGAGTGGGCTTCGGACAAGTTAAAAGGATTACATGTTCTTACCTCGGCTGTCTAAAAAGGCACACCCCTGGGTTCACATTACTGGCTCTCACTAGCGGCAAGAGAAAAAGAAGGAAAAAACGACCCAAAGGGATCGAGTTCAAGTGGCAAGGAGAGCCCGGGGAGGACAAATAAAAAGGGCTTGTTTTTGTTAAGCCATGTCCATTGCAACTCGCCCAAAAGCTTCTTGGAATGAATGAGAAGGGAATGTTCATCTAACAGGCACGCTACATGTTGTGTGGCCGGTAGCGATGCGTCCAATCTGTTGGAGCGTAATAAGTGGTTATCCATTTTTCGAAAATCAAAGACATTCGCCATTAAAAGGGATTTGACGCAAAGAAATTGTATTTATCAAAGTTTGAGTCTCGTTGAAGCTTCCTTAGGAAATGAATGTGAACTGAAACTTCGCTTAGTACTGCTCTGCTACTTTGCTAAGTCTACACATCGAGAAATGTTACGTATTATCGTTCAGTTACTCATAATTTTCAACCCTGTTTAATTATCCTATCGACAACTATAAGTTGGCCCATGTAGTGTTTTCATATAACTTTTTTTTATTAACTGACGAACAACTTTCAAGACTCAAGGTGCCTTCTACTTTATCCTCTACTTTACTCGTGTGCAACGACGAGTTACAGCGAGTTCATATTACTATTAGTTTCAGCGAGTTACACGACTTTTGCTTTGTTTAGAAAACACTTTGGCCTATGTTTAGACACCCCTAGTACCATCATCACTGTCAACCCTGCAATTTAGGGCCTCTGGAGTGTAGATTTTAATATCATACTCAAACATTCTTTTAAGCAGGTATCGCTGAACCTTCCTCACTTAACTTCTATGCACCATCTTGTTCTCTGCCTTCTACTTGCTGTTGAATCTCGTCGTGCACAAAAGCAATACAAATGCTTTTGGCCGATACGAAAACACTAATTAATAATAGTAGCAATAATATTTAATTACATACTTTTAGGCGGAAACAGCCCCGTATTTTAATACAGCGTGTTCATACGACTATGTGCATACGGATGCAATCTATACAGGTAAATAGATCTTCAACAGATGTAATAACCACTTTTTTGTTAGCGTAACTTCACTGCGTAACACTCATAAAACACGTATCTTGGATACTAATCTTCGTTTAAGCTCGCTTTTAAAACAACCATACGCTTTCAACAATATTCACCGCGTTGATTTATTGCTAATCAGATATTACGCATTGTTCGAACCATCGGCAAATTTCAATTACAGCTGAAACAAGAAACAGATCGACTGATTAGCTATTGATGCAGCTTAATGTAATCCGTACATTCATTGGAAAATTTATGCATTTTCCCTAATTAAAAACCCTCGAAACAGTTGCAGTCCCTCCCGTGGACACTTGCCAACCTATCTTTATCGATCCCGTAACCGCACGTTGAACGCTAGTTTGATTAGTTTTGACTATAATTTGACTAATACGCACCCGTCTACTGTAACACATAATTACGCCGTTGATGTGTCTGTGTCTGTGTGCTCGCGGTTCGGAAGCTTTAATTTGATCTGTTTGGGTGCTTTGAAATTACCGATTGGAAAAGCAAAGTAAAAAAAACAAACGGAAACGACTTGCTATACTCCCCCAGTGTGTGTGTCGACAAATGTTCAGCAGTCGGAAGTACGTGTATCGTGGGGTCGAACGCGCTGGCATTACATATGTTTTTCTTTCATTTTATTTTTGTTTTTTTCTCTCTCCGATTGTTGTGTCCGTGGACGAAAGTAAAAATGGAGTGAAGTGGAAAAAACAGATGGAAGCGTTCGACCAACGGGACAGGTCATGTACGCACACAAACGAGCAGCCGTAAATTAGTTGCGCCTGTGTGTTGGGGATGGTGCAGGAATTGGGTGGATAGGTGTAGAATCTGGTTGCCTACCATTGCCAGTATGTGTTGCCGTTTTCGTACACGGGTTATAGCTTGTGGTGCGTGAAAATCGTGGCATAAAATGGCTACCCCGTTTTGCCCTCCCGAGCGTTGTCGCTCTCGGTCACTTTCTGCGCACTAATGGAGCAGGGAGCCTTGCGCAAGGAGTCCGCCGGAAGGTTTTCACACCACCCAATTGTGGTGCCGGTGGGTGACGCGTCGTCGGCGGGAGTTAAGCCAGGGTGCGTGCAATCACTGAATAATTAATTAATTATTTATTATATTGTTATTACTCTTATTTATGGTTTGACCCCCAAACGGTAGTGCTCACGTTGCGGATAGTCTGCCACACACATTGGCTGCTATTCGTGTATGTGTGTGTGCTTATTCATAAGAGGTAAGTGTGTACGTGTGTACGTGTGTGCGAATGTATGAAATGTGTATTTTTAGCTTGCCAGGTTGCTTTCATTCCGAGCGTTTTCCAGCAGGATCATAGCGCGAGTATTTATTTAAGCAAGTCCATACACTAACGCACTTTGGAACCCATTTGGTTGCTGTCAGTCAGTTTCTGGACGATCGATGCGGATGTGACAGATGCTGTGTACCTATCTCAATCCGGTTTTCCCCGTCTACCAATTCCACCCCCGATCACCGCCGTTGATTCAAATTATTTTAATTTAATTTAAAATCAATATTTTAATAAAGCGTAATTTATTTATACGCACCTACGCGTTAGCCGTATCGGGCCGGTACTTTCGCAACATGGCTGCACCATAATCGCACATCACCAACAAACAAAAAAAAAAGCTCACCCTACAAACGGCTGTGAGACCCGGCACCCGATCCGTTTTCGATCGTTCTTGTTTGCATGTCACCGCGAAACGAAAGGACACTGCCGTCGGTGCTTTGCATAAACAAAAATCATCTCACTTCCTGCTCGGGGTGCGCCATTTTGTGGAAAGCGGAGGCACGGGTGGGACACAACCACTAAAATTTCCCACCACCACTTCCGGTCCGAATGTACTCCTCCACCTCCCCCCAGGCTATCAAATGAGTGCACACGAGAGAAAAAGAGAGAAAGAGAGTTGCCGAGCCATGTTTGCTGATTGAAGGGTGGTTTACACGTGGCAAAAAGGTGAACACAGTAGAACACATCCGGCACACACACACCCGGGCACATAAACTGAACACCGAGACAACAGTCTCTGAGATTTGCATCCTGTTGTATCTCCCGCGGGGACCGAGGCCCACAAACCGGAAATGTCATATGGCCTGGTTTTGTGGGAATGCGTGTTCCAACTGCGCTGCGCGTGTGTGTGTGTTTGTCGGCTTTCACTCGTTCTGATTTGCGCTTTCGGTCAACCTGCTTGCTAGTGGGTGTGAGGATGATACTACCGACGAAAACGCCGGGAACAGTTTTCGGTCGCACAAAAACCATCAACATGATGATTAATCAGTTTTTAATGGTGCAACGGTGTTGCGCACAGAGGCCGCGTGTGTTTCGCCGACCTCTGACTCAAGCGTGCGGCGGGTGGGGACAGCCGGAGCCCGTTGGTAAGCGGTGTGTGAGCAATGCTAATGGGAGTTTTGATTTCATTTGGGCCGGCCACGATTCGCGTGCGTTTTTGGAATGTTTTTGGAGGCAGGCGAAAGAATTTACGGTTGCACGCATTGCTCGGATGCGTTGCATTGCTTCCGGCCAACCTCTGGGGTAGGAAATGGGATGGAGAGACGGGGGAAGGGTCATGGTAATGGGTAACCGCAGCAATGCTTAGTGCCGATAAAGCTGTTTATCACAAGTGCACATAGGAGGTGGACTGCAGACGAACAATTAAAACAATCATTTCGATGGAATAGTTAATTCATGAACGGAGAGAAATAAACATTAATGACTCGTTCGATAATTGATGAGATTTAAGTTTGAGGACTTTTTTCCCTTGGCTTGGCTGGGTAGTAAACTGCAGATTTGTGTTACCCTCTTTCCGCAAATTTAAATTTATCGTAGATCTATTTTTACGAACCTATGCAATCTCCCTTTCACGAATCTGTAGTGTACTTTAACAAAGCCTTTTTATTGTCCAAGACAATAACACTAAACACAAGGACTTGATTAGGTATAGATTCTTCTTGGGAGCGTCGCTCAACTAATGATGATGTAGGCTGAAGTCTATTCGTCTATTTAAATATACGAATTCTCTTTTAAAGGGTTAATAGTCATTCTTAAAAAAATAAATCAAATAAAAACTGACTTTAAAAGCATAGTCTATATCCATGTATTGTAACATCAGTAGTATTTTTCAATTATTTAGCTTTGCTACTGTTACAACAGATTGAAACAGGATTATGGATTTGTAAAATTCAAAATATTTTTGAAATTTTCATGTCTCAAACATTCTTGAAATTTACAATGATTAATGATTTTAGTGATTGGTTACGAATATCTAGTATACATCGTACTAAAGTATTGCACAGCTTATTATTCCAAATTGGCAGAGCAAAGAATTATAAATAGTCATTTCTCTGTCCAATAAAATATACTAGCTTCAACAGAATATGGAGTTAAGGATAGCAATTCTTTGAGTTCAATAAGGTTACTCTCATAAATGATTTATATATGTAGATTTCTTTTCTACACTTGAACTTTGTACCTTAGAGCATTAAATGAGGATAAATGAATGTCAATGGAGGTATTCATAACATCCGCTATACGGCATATTACGCTCCACGGTTTGCAACTCTAGCAAAAACGTCTTTTCTATGAAATTCAAGATATGTAGAGGATTCGAAGAAAAGCTTATGAGGTTCAATTTTCGGAAATGTCTCTGTTGTAGAATCACGCAAACGTCTAAGGTAGTTGGAAAATTAAGTTTGAGAATGATAGAGAATCTATGATGAGAAATCTGCTACATCATAACAAACACAAATCGATAAGGTGAAACAAGTATTTGCAAATGAAAGTGGGATAATTTAACAATTCGGCGTCAAGCCGTTAAAGATAAATAAAAATGAAGATAAATAAACAAAGGCTATATGCCAACGGTAATCACTGCTTGTAAAACAAACAAAAGATACAGGCTGATGGAGCATTTTAAACTAATTCGAGTACAGCTTTAATAGCGCAACTTTAATAACCGCGCCACTCAGCTGGGCGTAGGATTAGGATGGCTGTTCTGCAAATTGACCTCACTTGACCATCAGACCTCCCACACATCCGAGTGCTTTAAACCAGCAAAATGATGACGAACTTCACACAATGTTTACTTTAAACAAACAACTGTTTCGGTTGTTTTTATGAGATTCTTTCATTTTAACTAAGTACTAAAACAGCATGGGGCGGCCCGGTGGTGTATCCGATAGCGGCGCCGGTCTTCACACGGCAGGACCGGGGTTCGAATCCCGGCGGACCGCCTCCCCGTACGCAGGACTGACTATCCAGCTACGGGTATAAATAAGTCACAGAAAGCTAGCAATTGCTAGCAGGCCAAGACCTACAGAGGTTGTAGTGCCAGATAAGAAGAAGAAGAAAACAGCATTCCTTTTGTCGTGCACAACAAATGACACAACGCATCTGACGTAAAAAATGCACTCCACAAACCAGTTTTCACATTTATTTGTTTCACTGCCATAACGAAATTAGTTTCTCATCACAGCATAATTTGACCTGCTCCGCACACGGACGGTTGCAGCGTTCGGAAGCGGCTGGAAGTAGGAATTTAATTTGCCAAAACCCGACCACCACTCCGGAGCAAAGTCTTTGGGGCTTTTTTTTCCGCTCGAAGCGCACTTAATTCACTGCTGCTCGGTACAAGTTTTGATGCAATTATTATTTTCATAAACTAACTGCGGCTGTTCTGCAAATTGACCTCACTTGACCATCAGACCTCCCACACATCCGAGTGCTTTAAACCAGCAAAATGATGACGAACTTCACACAATGTTTACTTTAAACAAACAACTGTTTCGGTTGTTTTTATGAGATTCTTTCATTTTAACTAAGTACTAAAACAGCATGGGGCGGCCCGGTGGTGTATCCGATAGCGGCGCCGGTCTTCACACGGCAGGACCGGGGTTCGAATCCCGGCGGACCGCCTCCCCGTACGCAGGACTGACTATCCAGCTACGGGTATAAATAAGTCACAGAAAGCTAGCAATTGCTAGCAGGCCAAGACCTACAGAGGTTGTAGTGCCAGATAAGAAGAAGAAGAAAACAGCATTCCTTTTGTCGTGCACAACAAATGACACAACGCATCTGACGTAAAAAATGCACTCCACAAACCAGTTTTCACATTTATTTGTTTCACTGCCATAACGAAATTAGTTTCTCATCACAGCATAATTTGACCTGCTCCGCACACGGACGGTTGCAGCGTTCGGAAGCGGCTGGAAGTAGGAATTTAATTTGCCAAAACCCGACCACCACTCCGGAGCAAAGTCTTTGGGGCTTTTTTTCCGGTCGAAGCGCACTTAATTCACTGCTGCTCGGTACAAGTTTTGATGCAATTATTATTTTCATAAACTAACTGCACTCTCCGCCATCAACCAAGCCGCGCCTCGTCCCAGCCATTTCCCGCCGTTCATGAATAATTCAAATCTCTTCGCTTGCCATTTGCTTTTTCTCAAACTTTTCCCTTCCCTTTCCCGCATCGATTTCCGACCCGTAAAGCCGGAACCGTCTCGAGTTTGCCCGAAGGTTGATTGTTGTTTTTCTGTCGTAGTGATTACTTTTTAAAAATGTGTATGCATGCATACGAATGTGAAGTTCACCATTGTGAACCGTCCTTCTAAGCTGACTTGCACTATTTACTGGTCCGGGGTTAAAGTTTGAGAGATCTGCACCGCTAGTCACACACGCACACAGCACAGTTTTCCTAGAGTGCGCCAGGTAAATGGTCGGAAATTGCACACCATTGCAATTAAATGTATCTCGAACAAGTTGCGGCACAGTTGAACCAACCGAAGCCGGTGTGTAAAGGGTATGTGTGTTTGGTAGGACTTTTTGTGTGAGTGTGAGTGTGTTTGTTGCTGTTTTTTTAATGTGTCTTTTAGTGGAAGCATGTTAAATGCACAATTAAAAAAGCGCACTCCTTTACACGATACAAGTGTTAATATTTCAATTGAGTGCCACATCAGACTGGCTCAGGGAGCTTTGTGTGGAACCGCATGGTGCTCTTCGCAAGTACGTGAAAGCCTGTTGTTGAATAGGTCATTTGGGAGCATTAACGCACACACAAAAGAAAAATTATGCAGCCTTTCGTGTACAAATTGTGGCGAGAAGTATTAACGGAACAAGCTTAAACAAGTTTCGTTTGATGAAATTTCCCGTTTATTTGGGTGTGCGTGTGTGTTTGTTATTATTTAAGAGAAAAGAAATTCCAACACTAACATTTGCTTACATGATTCTTCCCATATTGGCTGAGATTCGTGCATTTAATCCTTTTCAGAGAATAGTTAAATGTTATGATTTTGATCTGTCATGCACTGGCACCAATAAATTCAAAAATGACAGTGAAATGTATTAATATATGATGTTGTTGTGGAAAAGATGAGGTAGTTTTCTTTGCATGACTTACTGTAAGTTTGTTTGTTGAAACGTATGATGCTGGTTTTAAGAATTTACAATTTTAAAATGAAACCATACATAAAACGCTTTGAGCTTGATATGATGTGCGACATGTTTTGATGTCAATTTCTTACCGTCCAATTTGTTTTTTCAAAGTAGGTTTCAGTTTTAAGCAATGAAACAATTACTGAAAGCATACGCGTTCAAGATTAATATGCTCAATCGATGTAAGAAAGATAATAGAGGATAATATAAGCTAAAGTGACGTGCTCTATGAGGTGTACAACGACTTCACTGTTTTCTAGCGAATGAGACTCACTATGAACCAGGTCATATCTTGAGAATAGTACCGGATCATCAAACCTGTTATGGTTCGTGTCCTATCCACATGGACAGAGATGACGCGGTTTTAGATGATTTAGATCAAATACTGGTGAGGTTCAGTCCACCAGAAAGGCCGGTATGTTTGCGGTACATTTACATTTTGCAGACCGCAGCGAAAATACAACAGAACTATCTAACTAAGTAAAGAAGTTTGTTCGATAGAACTTCATATCATACATTTGAGGGTTAGTTTGAAGCTTTACTTTAAGCTGATATACTGATTCGTATCTTGATATTACTTTCCGAAATTGAATGGTGTCTGGTTGAGGTTTCAATGATCCTTGTTTTTTTTCGTTTATTTATAGAGGCTTTGGGTCTTAGAGACAATGATCCTTGTTGACTTTCGAGTTGGATTCAAAGCAAATGGTATAACATATGTAAGCTATGTTAAGGATTAATATTTACAATTATTATCGTCCAGAAATCCAAGTTATGTGCATAACACATTTGTACCAAATCTGATCATTAATTTTTCATCACATTATTAAAACACCAAACAAAAAATATAAATGTAAAAATGTCGAAAATCTGTAACGGCAGGATCACCCTGTGCTGAAGAAAAGAGCCTATAAAAACGGCTGTCCCAAAATAGCGGAGTCAGTTAGTAGCCAACCGTCGTGCCGTACGAAAGCTAGAATAAATCGCTAAGGCAAAACTCCCAGAAGTACATATACTGTACGTTATTCTTACATAAATGTTTAATCATATAACACGTAAAAAAAATCATATAACACGCTACATTGAATCGTCAAACTTAACTACGTAGAAAGGTCCTTGCATTTGAAACTTAAACAGAAATCAATTTTGTGGTGTAAAGAGTCGTAGACTTTGACCAAGTTCATAAGAGTGTCATTTATACCAAAATTAGTTGTTCTGCTGATTTTGCTTAAAAATGCACTTTGTATTAATATCTTGCTAAAAGCTTAAAGATTAATCTGCTCCAGAACTATTGCTCAAGTGAGGAGATCGCCGAGTGGTCGCAAATTCAGCAGGCAGTTGTATGAATATGAGGTTTTTCAGTACAAACATCAATTATATCCGTTGCGTCGGTGTCGGGAGCATTAGGAACCCAAGCAAAAAATTGAAGATCTTTCTTTAATAAGCTCCTTTACCACCACATTGTTCACTCCTACCAAGAGCGATTGATCTAGCGGTTCCGTAGCATTCAAGTTAGTTATCCATAGAATCAATCACTCACACGAAAAGGTAGAGCGAACACTGCACATAGGTTAGTCAATTGTAGTAAGGCCATACAGCTTCCATTGAGAAATAGTCCAGGACCGAAAATAGAAACAATTCAACGCAAAAAAAAAACAATGGTTAAATGGTTGACACAACTCAAAACAGATGGTGCGACTCAAAACGCGTGTGTATTGAAGCGAAAGTCTAGTGTATGAAAAGGCTTTTGGGCTGATCAGTTTATCGTAGTGGTTTATAAGTGTATATCTGCTGTCTCGAAGGACACCTAGGTCACGAACTACACCATTTATGCTACAATAGCAAGGAAAAAGTTACATGATTTGAAATAATGCAAGTGAGAAACAAAAACAAACTATAATTAATAAATACTGAGAAACAATCCTAATAAGAAAATCTGTCAGAATCTACTTCGCTTTCTATGTTGAATTGTTTATTATTTCTAGGGGAAAAAAAGAACAAAGTTTGGACACAAAAACTTTGCTCCATCCACTCGCCTAATTGATGATAAAGCAAAGCACCAGCTTCTAACAGGACAACAAATTTTCGAGTGACTAAATCACACTAAGGAGAAAATTAATTATTTCCCTGCCCAATATTGCTTGCTTTTGATTGAAAAGCTGTCCAACGCACTACAAATGATGAGGTTGACCATTTTTTCTCCTTTGGGCACTGCATAAAGTGTCCACTAACATCGGCCACCCAATTCACCATTCCCGAGTCACCAAAGTTTGACTAATTCATGAGAATGATGTAGTGCTGTAGCCTGCTGCTGTGTACTAGTGGTTGCTGCTGCCCGTACTGCTGCCGCTTCGACCGGCGTTCGTGCCGTAGTTAAATAAACAAAAAAGATTGATTCAAATTGTGCGTGGACTGTGCCGTTGTGTTGACGAAACTAGACACCCGACTGTACACGTGTTTTGTTTGTGTCGTTCCATATCGTTCGCCTGCGTTCGGCAGAGATTGTTTAAATGTATCCGAATGTGTCCCGTTCTAAGTTTTACCTTATGGAGGTCAATGGGACGTAGGGGTTAAAGACAAGCAGTGGAAGCAGGGGAAGAAAAATTTGTTCCTCCTTTTGTTTTACTATCCTCGACCGAATTGGAACAGAATAATAAGCATGTGCTATTTTATACTAGCTAAAACTTTAGCTTTCGCAATCTACTTTAAGAAGTGTGCATAATTTTGAGTTAAATTCTCAGGATTCGATTGATTTTATTTATTTTCATTCAAGCTCTTCTCCAGAACGGATAACGTACGGTCGAATTATAGCTATCGATGTTAAAGGTTACGTAGCTGCAAGCTCATGTGAGGGTCATAAAATCCGTAACAAGCATTATCCATGACACACACGTACACAATACAGCCGAGGAAAAGTGCTTGAGCCTTCACGCTTTTAATCTCTTCTCATGATCCATCCAGAATGCTTCCAGTGGACAAACAGCAACAAAAATGCCAAAAAAAAAAATCGCGAAATGCCGGTGATAAATCATCAAATATCAATTTCCTGCGGATGCAAAATGAAAATTCGACGCCATTCAAAATTCATTCGACCGCGACCACGTCTGGGTTCGGGACGGGTAGCGTGTGAGTTTGCCTGTTGTCCTCCGATGCCTCCGGTTCGGTGCATCGTTTTTTGATCGATTGTGGCAGGATACTGTCGTGGAGGAGATGCCCTACTTCTACTCATCTCGCGTGCAGAACACAATGGTGGAAATCAATGA